>JALIZH010020692.1:0-15511 GCA_030522465.1 Rhipicephalus appendiculatus | reverse complement strand
CGATTCCGTACGTTCCGGGGGTAAGCGAGCCCCTTGCACGAGTGAAGGACCCTCTTGAAAAGGAAAAGGTACCCGGGTGTTGTGTACGTCATCTCCCCTGTGCGGACTGCCCTTATGTCTACGTGGGGGAAACCGGCAACTTCAAGACAAGACTTCAACAGCACAAGAATGACGTCAAGAATAAACACGTTGCGTCCAATGCCGTGGCCGAGCACTGCGCAACTACGTCACACGCTATCAGCTGGAAAGACGCCCGTGTGATTGCCAAGGAGAGAAATCGTGCTACACGCCTTTATCTGGAGTCCCTGATCATCCAAACCACACCGCACACCCTTAATCGCAATGAGGGTAATCTTCCTTCGATGTACGCCAGGTGTCTGGGTCACGTGATGCGCCGCACTTAAAAAAGGCGAACTGCTGTGCCGTTCTTTTTCATTGTGAACATGGTTCCCGTGGGGGAACCGAAACGTCAATACATTCGTTTTTAAATCATTTGGTCGGTGTCCGGATCCCTTCAACTAATATGTTTCATCCCGGCCAGACGGGTTTCCGTCATACTCTCAACTTCATAAAACACTAGATGTGCGAACACGGTAGAAATCTAACATCACTTCAGCCACTAGTATTCCAGGACGAGTTCAGGAAAAACGAAAAAAGAGATCATTAGGACATAACGTGAAACTCACTATCACAATTTCATTTCAAATTTATATTCAGTGCTCCATCTCGAATAAATCGAAGAGACCAATAGCCGCATCGTACGGGAGCGAACAACAAAACCCCGCATCTTGAAATATTTTGGCTGCGGAAATTTCTATCTGCATATCGGCGCAGCCTCTTCTCTGAAGTGGTCGTTGCGCTTCCCTGCAGCGCCCCAGTGATTCTCGGAGATTTATAAAGTGTAAGCATATACCAGCAGTGTATTTCACGAGAGTTTCAATAGGTGAAATTCATACTCTCGACGACATAACCTTTTTGTCGTATATATCGAGTCATCAACATTCCGCTGTTCTCGCTTGATAAGGTCGAGAAGAAGCCTCGAGTCAAAGCGGACTCGTGGACAGAGAGGTGTGTCTCGAATACAGCAGAATCTTTGAAACATAAAATTCACGCCCATTCGCCTCGTGTGGTGTATACAAAGCGCAGACCAGGTATTGCGGTATACAATGAAAATTTTCGCACTTCCTCTTTAGTTCTGTAGGTGTGGAGTGCTTCAGCCCTGTTTCTCATCGGCTATATCGCATGTCCTCTACAAGTTATGCAGACAGATAACCAGGAATTAGTCAATTTCGGTCACTAATTGCAGTACGAGTGTCCCACTCCGACTTGAACATTGAGTCCATGTTTATGCCATAGTTTCTAGTCCCTATTCGTTATAAAATTCTCTCCGTTTGAGTTCTTGGTGGTGTATTAGGAAAACTCATCCGGTGAAACATCAACTGTCGCACTGTGTTATGAAAAAAAAAGATCGCTAACATGGGGCCCACAACTTTAGCGAAGCAATAAACCGGCAGATCCCACGCATTGTGCGAATGCGAAGCAGCCACCAAGGAGCAAATCATGCTGTACATAACATGCATGTCATGATTTACATGTTAGGACTTGTCATTTATGTTCGTCGTACAGTCACGTCGCGCAATACCAATTTTGGTGTGTATCATGCTAGCGAACTGGACGCAAGGCGCACCGTGAGTGTGGCATGTAAATGGCGTCGTACATGACCTTGCATGTCATGATTGTCATGTCACCACCTGCCATTTGCGTTCGTCATACGGTCACGTCAAGCAATACCAATTTTGGTGTAGATCAAGGTAGCGACACAGCCACGAGCACGTCAGGAAGCGTGGCATGCAAGTCATGCTGTACGTGACGTCTTGAGCTTTATATTATCACTTGTCATTTATCTTTTTTCATACAGTCATGTCATGCAATAGCGAGCTTGCATATCAAGCTAGCAAAACGTCCTTGAGCGCATCCATGAGCATGGCATGCAAATCATCTTCTACATGACATGGATTTCAAAAATTTTTCTTTTGCTATCTATCATTTATGTTCGTCATACAGACCCGCCACGCCGTACCAAATTTGGTGTATATCAAGCTAGCGAAACGGCCGCGAGCGTGCCATGAGCGGGATATGCTAGTCACGTTGCACATGGCATGTCATGATTTCCATATTACCGCTTGTCATTTATGTGCGCGATACAGTCACGTCAAAGAATACCAAACTTGGTGTATATAAAGCTAGTGAAACGGCATTCAGCGCACCATGAGCGTGGCATATAAATCATGTTGGACATGACATGCACGTCATGCTTTTCATATTACCCCCTGTCATTTATGCTGGTCATGGAGAAATGTCCCATGATACCAATATTTGGATATATGAAGGTAAGGAATTCGGCCGCAGGAGCACCACGGCCATGGCGTGTAAATCATACCGTTCACGACAAGTTAGTCGTGATTTTCATATGACCGGTCATTCATGTTCTTCATACAATCATCTTATGCCATACCAATTTTGGTATAAATTCCCTTAACGATACGGTCTGGAGAGCCCAAAGTCGTAAGCGGCTAGATAGATACGATCAAAGTCACCGAAGTTCGCTAAGAAAAGCTTCGCATTTAAAATCGAGCGCCTTATTCTCTCCTGAAGTTTCTCGTCTTTATGGGGCACTTCGCGACGCAAGAACAGGGATTCCCGTGACGTATATAGAGCACATACTCTCGATTGGTCCACATACGCAAAATATCAGATGGGAATGGTATCCGGCACTGCTCTGCCTTGCAGCATGGCTATGTATGCGATCATCTGATTTTAAGGCGGAAAGCCTGTAATATCTCATGCTCACGTCCGCGCATTTCTCTATCGCCTGATTGATAGTATGAATATGGTCTGTTGTTGGGAAGCCTGTACGAAATCCTGCCTGGTCCTTTGGTTGATTGAACTCTAATGTCGTATTAATTCTGTTAGCAATTACTTTTGTAAATAGCTTGTAGACAACGGACAGTTAAGCTGATGGGCCTGTAATTTTTCAGGTCCTTGACGTCCCCTTTCTTATGGATCAAGATGATGTTGGCATTCTTCCAAGAATCTGGTATCCTCCCTGTCGAGAGACACTTCGTATAAAGGGTGGCCAGTTTTTCTAACATAATCTCTTAACCGTCTTTCAACAGGTCTGATGTTACCTGATCCGCACCAGCGGCTTTGCCTCTTTGCATTCCCTTTAGGGCTTTCTTTACTTCTCCTGTCAATACTGGTGGGATGTCAGATTCCCCTGGGCTATTATTGCTTCTTACATTATCATCCTGACTCTCTCGGCTGCTGTACAGATCTCTGTAGAACTCTTCCACTACCTGAACTATTCTATCCATATTGGTTGTGACCTTGCCTTCCTTGTCCCTTAATGCATACATCTGATTTTTGCCTACGCACAATTTTGTCTTCATAGCTTTGAGGCTTCTTCCGAATACAACCAACCCCTATACATAGCCTTCATAGATTACGAGAAGGCATTTGATTCAGGTGGAGACATCAGCAGTCATGCAGGCACTACGGAATCAGGGCATCGACGAAGCCTATATAAACATAATGGAAGAAATCTACAGCGGATCCGCAGCCACTATAGTCCTCCATAAAGAAAGCGACAGAATCCCAATAAAGAAGGGCGTACGGCAGGGAGACACGATCTCTCCAATGCTATTCACCGCGTGTTTACAGGAGGTTTTCAGGGCCCCAGATTGGGAAGAGTTAGGGATAAGAGTTAATGGAGAGTATCTCAGTAACCTGCGCTTCGCTGATGACATTGCATTGATGAGTAACGCGGGAGACGAATTACAGCTTATGATTACTGAACTGGATACGGAAAGTAGAAGAGTAGGTCTGAAAATTAATATGCATAAAACTAAAGTAATGTGGAACAATCTTGACAGAGAACAGCGCTTTGCGATAGGTGGCGAGACACTGGAAGTTGTAAAGGAGTACGTCTACTTAGGACAGGTAGTAACCGCGGAGCCGAACCATGAGAGTGAAATAACTAGAAGAATAAGGATGGGATGGGGCTCACTCGGCAAGCATTATCAAATCATGAATGGTAGTCTACCACTATCCCTCAAGAGGAAGGTATATAAGAGCTGCATCTTTCCGGTACTTACCTACGGAGCAGAAACCTGGAGACTTACAAAGAGGGTTCAACTTAAACTGAAGACGACGCAGCGAGCGATGGAAAGGAAAATGATAGGTGTAACCTTAAGAGACAGGAAGAGAGCAGAGTGGGTCAGGGAACAAACGGGGGTTAAAGATATCATAGTTGAAATCAAGAAGAAGAAATAGATATGGGCCGGGCACGTAGCACGTCGGCAGGATAACCGCTGGTCATTAAGGGTAACTGACTGGATTCCAAGAGATGGCAAACGCGTGAGGGGGGAGACAGAAGATTAGATGGGTAGATGAGATTAAGAAGTTTGCGGTATAACGTGGCAGCAGAAAGCACAGAACCGGGTTGGTTGGCGAAACATGGGAGAGGCTTTTGCCCTGCAGTGGGCTTAGACAGACTGATGATGATGATGATGATGCTCACGTCCGTCCGGTGTCCGTCCGGTGTCCATCGGTCCGTCCGTCCGGTGTCCGTCCGGCGTCCATCCGTCCAGTGGTGGTGGTGGCGGTGTGCGTCCTGACCACCCCTTACTGCGCATGCGCAAACTCTCCCCACGCACCTCCTCTCCTACGCTGCCCTTGTCTCTCCTCTAGGTATCCCTCCCGCCCGCGGCGTTTACACACCCATCGCACATGCGCGTCCTCTCCCCTCTCTCTCCTACGCTCCCCCCTCTCTCCTCTAGGCATCCCTCTCGCGGCGTTTACACCACCATTGCGCATGCGCGTCCCCTGCCCCTCTCTCTCCTCTCCTACGCTTCTCCCTCTCTCTCCTCTAGGCATTCCTCCCCGCGGCAACCCCACCCCCACTGCGCATGCGCGTCCCCTCACCCTCTCTCATCTCCTACGCTCCCCCTCTCTCGCCTCGCAACGCCGACGCAGGCAGCGTCTGCTAGCGAGTTTCTTGATTGAAAAAACCGACTGCTCGTGCTGCACAACTGTTCAACGCCGACGCAGGCAGCGTCTGCTAGCGAGTTTCCTGATTGAAAAAATTGGCCGCGTATCTGCGTACTTCGCTGCAAATGTCGTCGAAAGACGATAGTCTTGTGCCGGCCGTACTCCTATGTTTTGCCTTGCCTCAGACAGCGCCTATTCTACGTTGAATTGGCTGCATCTGGCTGGCATTGATAAAATAGAGGCGGCGCTGGGCGAGATATGGACGTCATTGAAAAAAAATCACGCCATATCCACAAAGTGAATGATGTTGGAGGAGCTTGCTCGGAGATGATCGGGTAACCCGCGAATCCTCCGTACACATCTCCTACCATCATATATAGACGTGACAACGTTGTTATATACACAGTACATGCGGCGCTCGGGCCGCGAGCCCCAGCTGCTGTTCGTTGCGAGCCCGCCGAGATGCTGTGCGGTGTTCATGCGGCCGAGCGCTAACGAAGTTTTCACTGCCTGAGCTCCCGGCGAAGAGAAAATTACACCATTTCCCGCTAAAGGGAACCATGTGTAGATGCGAAGCAGCGGGCGCTAACGCTTACACTGGCGGCGGTGTTGACGCTGGCGCTCATCGCAGCGTTGCGCAGGAGAGAAACCTGGGGAGGCGCAAAGCACGCAGTGATGCACCAGTGTTTTTCCTACTGGAACAATGCCAATCGCTGCTAATGGGCAATGAGAGACAGAAGACTCCGACTGGACACAGAGACCCGCAGTCCGCTTTTAGTTAGCGCGCACGCTGCGAATTTTTATTGTTCAACAACGCACAGGAGAAATCTCCCACCGGCACCACCTTGGAGGTCAAGATCCAGTGCCATATATACGGGGTGGCCAGTGAACGGTTGTGCAGCGCTAGCAGTCGGTTTTTTCAACCAAGAAACTCGCTGGCAGACGCTGCCTGCATCGGAGTCACGAGGCGAGAGGGGGGGGAGCGTAGGAGAGGAGAGAGAGGGGGAAACGCATGCGCAGTGGGAGTGTGGACGCCGCGGGCAGGTATGCCTAGAGGAGAGAGGGGGAAGCGTAGGAGAGAGGGAGGGGACGCGCATGCGCAGTGAGGGTGTGGTCGCCGTGAGGAGGGATGCCGAGGGAGAGAGGGGGGAGCGTAGGAGAGGGGAGAGGGAGGGGACGCGCATGCGCAGTGAGGATGTGGTCGCCGCGGGAAGGGATGCCTAGAGGAGAGAGGGGGAGCGTAGGAGAGGGAGGGGACGCGCATGCGCAGTGAGCGGAGAAGTGTACACGCCATCGCCGCCGGACAAGGCGCGAGCCTAAGAAGCTTGCCGAACAAGCTCCTAAAACATGAGCTTGTGCTGAACCAAGGGCCACTGCCCGCGGCTGGACTTTATCGCCGGCAAAGCGCTTTTTCGTGCAAAGCGTCGCAGTTAATGCACAGCTTCGCATTTTCAGCACAGCCTAAAAGAAACTAGGTTCTTTAGAATTACGTATCTGTGTATTTTCTAATAAAAGAACACACGACCTGATAATTACATATCAATGTTGCGCCTCAGGTATGCTTAGTATTAGCTTTTTGATCGAATATGTTCACAAGTATGAATGAAAACACCAGTTCAAGGTGGCCGGGCGTTCAGAAATTAGTTAAACTTTGGCCCTGTAGCTAGCTGAATCGGGCGACAGACAGACAGACAGACAGACAGACAGACAGACAGACAGACAGACAGACCAAAATTTTTGCGTTTAAGTATCCCAATAAAGACTATCGTCTTTAAAAACCAACTGCTCACGCTGCACAGCCGTTCACTGGCCATCCCGTATATATAGGCACTGGATCTTGACTTGCAAGTTAGTGCCGGTGGGAGATTTCTCCTGTGCGTTGTCGAACGAAAAAATTCGCAGCGTGCGCGTTAACTAAAAGCGGACTGAGGGTATCTGTGTCCAGTCCGAGTATTCTGTCTCTAATTGCCCATTAGCAGCGATTGACATGTTCCAGTAGGAAACACAGGTCCATCACTGCGTTATTGCGCCTCGCTAGACTTATCTTCTGCGCAACGCCGCGATGAGAGCCAGCGTCAACGCCGCCGCCAGTGTAAGCGTTAGCGCCCGCTGCTTCGCATCTACACATGGTTCCCTTTAGCGGGCGATGGTGTAATTTTAAGGCGAAAGCCTTTAATGTCTCATGCTCACGTCCGTCTGGTGTCCGTCCGGCGTCCGTCCGCCCGTCCGTCCGGTGTCCGTCCGTGTGTCCGTCCGTCCATGTGTCTTTCTGTCCGTCCGTCATTTCGTGTCCGTCCATCCATCCGTTCGACAAAACAAAAAGACATGGCATAGTCATTCGAATGTCCACAAGCTTTCGCCGAACACACTTTGGACTGTACAAAGTGTCCTTCAATTTTTATTTTATTTTGTGCGTTTCCGACTGCACAAGCGGAGATAACAGCGCGTAGCCCGCAAGCGTGAAATCTTGATAGGCTGCGCGCAGGGGGGCGGGCGAGATATATTTCAGTTCCCGTTGACAGCCATGCGTAATTCGCGGCAACTACTCATCTTGTTTTCAGCGCGTAATTAAACGGGTGATGTATCTATCCTTTGGTACTGTTATTAAATTGGCATGACCTTTCAGAAAACGGCCATAATCACTATTGTCGCAAATATAGCAGTATTCGTGGCACTCGTGGCTGCTTAGGGGGCTTGCAATTTCCTCCAGAATTATAGCAAGATGTTGATTCAGTTATCACCGAATTGCACCGTTCTCTCGACTTGTCAGTTACGATCACAATGATGTTTCTTCTTCAATGATGTTTCTTCTTCAGGCCTCTAGCATCAACCACATTGTTCAACAGCAGTGTAGCCCACGATTGCTATTAAAAGGATGGGCAGTGCGTACGAGGCTGGCCACGCTTGAAAAGGCAGCGTAACGAACCCCATAAAAACCACCACAGTCGCCGCTCGTGTGCTGCATAGTCTTGGGGTGAGACTTGCTTTCCACGAGGTTGAGGTCGTGATTAACGGTGAGAGGTGAAGACCGCATCATGCGTTTCTTTAACCATCCAAGGGCCGAACAAAATGGTTCCTACGATTGCACTATCGCCCTTTCCCGCTGGTGCAAATAAAGGCAATAAATTGCTATTCTTGCAGATCCGGGAAGTTCCACGAAGTACTCACGGAATATTTTAGCTCCAATTCGGTACGCAACATCTTTGCCGGTGTGTGATCTGCACACCCGTGGATTAACGCTGAGTTGTTTTGCCAATTTCAGCTTTATTAGTCAAGTATAACGCTTCCGCGATGTTTTGGAAGGCCTCATTCGCACTGGCCCTGTTTAAATGCGTCCGGCACTGCGATACCGAGTGGTAAACCATGCTGCAATTGCAAGAAAATGAACTGCCTTGGCCGAGAAAGCATGCGCGCGTGGCACTTAGGACGACATAGGCGAATCAAGGGATTTCGTTTACCACGTGACAGCGACAGCAGCGCCGGTCTCTCCTATGGTCGCCCTCGATGCCGATAGCACCGGTATTTCATATTTCCTTCCCTCTGGTGCACGTCTTCCCATGCGTCCACCATAAGTTATCAAAGCTGATGGTGCACACAAACTTTGAGGCAGAGTACGCGAAAGTTTGTTATTCACAAAGCGTTGAATATTCCACGCGACTGCAAGTTCAGCGAACAGGCATAAATATCTGAACGGAGATACTCGCATTCAGGAACTTAACAACCTCACTGATAAATTATGCCTGCGGATCTACCACAGTGCCTTAGTAGCTACCACATTTGAACTACCTATACTGCTCTCGAAGCCGAGGTGGCATTACTTCAGTGTGGTCGAAATGCAAAGAAGTTCTTGTCTAATTACACTTAAGGTTGTGCAGGACATACATGGGTTTCTAGAAAACGGCTTGCCTAACAGTCAGACCTTCGCTTTGGCCAGTGAAGCCACAGGAATCAAACAAGAAGTATGAGATTTAGAGAGAGAGAGAAAATTTAAGCACGAGATTTAAGTTGTGCATTACGGGTAACCAGAAAGTATAACTTGAGCTATCGCTTTTCATTAATAATAATAGTTCTTGATATGGTCTGAAAAGTTTATTGAAAAAACTAAGACATCACTAAGGTCCAATCTGAAAGGTATACAGTGTAGTATGTGAAAATTTCAGGCATAGCTATCCTACGATTAACCAAGATACTGGAGAACGCATGCAATAAATACGCTTAGATGAGTGGTGCACACACTTGAAGATTTAAAGCGAGGTAGTTGTAAGTTTGCGCTTCAATTTTCTGTACGTGTTTCTCATCTGTGTTTGCTTAGGCAAGTATGAAGTTTCACCGACTAGCCCATCTCATAGCACTCTTGTACGTATTCTACGATTACTAGACAAGTATGCGAATTGTCTAGTTTTGTGAATGTGTTCACATGTACAGGGCCGTCCACTCTTGGTACGAACACGGCGCAGCGTGGCCGCGCTCCGCGGGGCGCCAGCGCCGCCGTTGCGGCCGCGCATCGAAGCTAATCGGCGCCGGCGCACAGGCATTGCCTGATCTCTTATGAGCCGCTGGTTCGCGTGCTTGCTTTGCTGTGAAGCACGCCCAACTATCAGCATCCCAGTAGCGCTTGGGCGCGCTGCAATGGCTTTGCAGGAAAGCGCGCTTTGCTTACCGCATTTTCGTGCAGTTTTCCGGGTACGATGTGAGTGGTTCCTTTTTAGATGTGAAGCATCTTATGGCGAAGCTTAATCCGGTGGTGGTGGTGGTGGTGTTGTGCCGGCGTGACCACCCTTACTGCGCATGCGCAAACCTTTCAAATAAAAATAAAAAATCCTCCTCTCCCCCCTCTCTCTCCTCTAGGCATCCCTCCCCGCGGCAACCACACCCTCACTGCGCATGCGCCTCCCCTCCTCTCTCCCGTCCTACGCTCCCCCCCTCTCTCCTCAAGGCATCCCTGCCCGCGGCGTCCACACTCCCATGCGCGTCGCCACTCTACAGTGTACACCCTCTCTCTCCTCTCCTACGCTCCCCCCTCTCTCCTCTAGGCATCCCTGCCCGCGGCGTCCACACTCCCACTGCGCATGCGCGTCCCCCCCCCTCTCTTCCCCTCTCCTACGCTCCCCCTCTCTCGCCTCGTGACGCCGATGCAGGCAGCGTCTGCTAGCGAGTTTCTTGGTTGAAAAAACCGACTGCTCGCGCTGCACAACCGTTCACTGGCCACCCCGTATATATGGCAATGGATCTTGACCTCCAAGGTGGTGCCGGTGGGAGATTTCTCCTGTACGTTGTTGAGCAATAAAAATTCGCTGCGTGTGCGTTAACTAAAAGCGGACTGCGGGTCTCTGTGTCCAGTCGGAGTCTTCTGTCTCTCATTGCCCATTAGCAGCGATTGGCATGTTCCAGTAGGAAACACCGCTCCATCACTGCGTGCTTTGCGCCTCCCCAGTTTTCTGTCCTGCACAACGCTGCGATGAGCACCAGCGTCAACGCCACCGCCAATGTAAGCGTTAGCGCCCGCTGCTTCACATCTACACATGGTTCCCTTAAGCGGGAGATGGTGTAATTTTTTTCACTGCCCACACACTGTTAATTGAATGCATCTTTGAAATTGCTTAGGATCGCTTTGGTTTATGGAATTAACCGCGCAAAGCGACTGTGCCTGTATCAGAGACGTTGTAGAATATGGCTGTGGATGATTTCGACCGCCCGTGGTTCCTAGCGTTTGCTGGCATTATGCCGCCCACGGGCGTGCTTGAAATCTGCGTCCATGAAAACTCAGCCAAACCGATTCTGTTTCGGACGCGCAACATTTATCTCATCGTATGTTGACGGTCCTTATGTATACTAGACTATTACAAATTCTCCAGTCGCTTCAGACCGTCACCTAAGAAACGGGCTTGATGCGCCCAGGACGATTGTCCTGCCCTGGTTTTCTGTCTTATAAAGCGTGAATCCCCGTTTGCGCTGCTTTCCTGTCTTGTTATTTGGACACAGCGGTCCTGCCTCTTGTTGCCACCTGCTAGGTATCCTTCCTTCTGCTCGAACTCATAGTTCCTTGCGATGGAGTTACGCGAACAATGACACTTTGCCATGGTCGCCAGTTTATCGCACCGTCGTGGAACAGCTTCTTAGTTTTAGAGTGCGGAGCACTTCAGGGGCCCGGACTGTCGTGTGATTAAGTATGCTGTGATCGTATGCTGTCTTCGTCACTTGGCGCAACGCAGGCAAAATCACGTATAGCATAGCCGTCTGTAGCATATTGAGCGCATGCTCGCGCCAAGGAGGCGTCTTCTTCCTCTTGTTCTTCGAACGCCTTGATGATATTAAGCACGGAGGACTTCAGGGGCCCGGGCTTTTGAAAGCTGTCATCGCTTCGCGTAACGCAGGCAAAACCACGTATAAAAATAGAAAGACAAGACAAAGCAAGCGAGAAATAGACAGAAAAAAAAAGGAAAAAAATATAGGAAGAAAAAATAGAAATAAATATAAAAAAGACAGAAGACAGACAGAAAAAAAATTTGGAAAAGAAGGAAAGAAAGAAGGAAAGAAAGAAAGAAGGAAAGAAAGAAAGAAAGAAAGAAAGAAAGAAGAAAGAAAGAAAGAAGGAAAGGAAGAAGGAAAGAAAGAAAGAAGGAAAGAAAGAAAGAAGGAAAGAAAGAAGGAAAGAAAGAAAGAAAGAAAGAAGGAAAGAAAGAAGGAAAGAAAGAAGGAAAGAAAGAAAGAAGGAAAGAAAGATAGAAAGAAAGAAAGAAAGAAAGAAGGAAAGAAAGAAAGAAAGAAAGAAAGAAAGAAAGAGAGAAAGAAAGAAGGAAAGAAAGAAAGACAGAAAGAAGGAAAGAAAGAAAGAAAGAAAGACAGAAAGAAGGAAAGAAAGAAAGAAAGAAAGAAAGAAAGAAGGAAAGAAGGAAAGAAAGAAAGAAAGAAAGAAAGAAGCAAAGAAAGAAAGAAAGAAGGAAAGAAAGAAAGAAAGAAAGAAAGAAAGAAGGAAAGAAAGAAAGAAAGAAAGAAGGAAAGAAAGAAAGAAGGAAAGAAAGAAAGAAAGAAGGAAAGAAAGAAAGAAAGAAGGAAAGAAAGAAAGAAAGAAGGAAAGAAAGAAAGAAAGAAAGAAGGAAAGAAAGAAAGAAAGAAAGAAAGGAAGAAGGAAAGAAAGAAAGAAAGAAAGAAGGAAAGAAAGAAAGAAAGAAAGAAGGAAAGAAAGAAAGAAAGAAAGAAGGAAAGAAAGAAAGAAAGAAGGAAGGAAAGAAAGAAAGAGAGAAAGAAAGAAAGAAGGAAAGAAAGAAAGAAAGAAAGAAAGAAAGAAGGAAAGAAAGAAAGAAAGAAAGAAAGAAAGAAAGAAGGAAGGAAAGAAGGAAAGAAGGAAAGAAAGAAAGAAAGAAAGAAGGAAAGAAGGAAAGAAGGAAAGAAAGAAAGAAAGAAGGAAAGAAAGAAAGAAGGAATGAAAGAAGGAAAGAAAGAAAGAAAGAAAGAAAGAAGGAAAGGAAGAAAGAAGGAATGAAAGAAGGAAAGAAAGAAAGAAAGAAAGAAAGAAGGAAAGAAAGAAAGAAAGAAAGAAGGAAAGAAAGAAAGAAAGAAAGAAAGAAGGAAAGAAAGAAAGAAGGAGAGAAAGAAAGAAGGAAAGAAAGAAAGAAAGAAGGAAAGAAAGAAAGAAAGAAAGAAGGAAAGAAAGAAAGAAAGAAAGAAAGAAAGAAGGAAAGAAAGAAAGAAAGAAAGAAAGAAGGAAAGAAAGAAAGAGAGAAAGAAAGAAGGAAAGAAAGAAAGAAAGAAAGAAAGAAAGAAGGAAAGAAAGAAAGAAAGAAAGAAGGAAAGAAAGAAAGAAAGAAAGAAAGAAAGAAAGAAGGAAAGAAAGAAAGAAAGAAAGAAAGAAAGAAAGAAAGAAAGAAAGAAAGAAAGAAAGAAAGAAAGAAAGAAAGAAAGAACCGAAGAGAAACAAAGGCTGCCCAGCTCCGCACTTCCTTCTGGGTTGGCACCATTAGTACGAAGCTCCCTTTAATTTTTTTTCTACGTAGAGAGCTTCTGAATTGTTCTCATTACCATCCCTAGACAAATGGCCCAGTCAAACACCACGACCAGAAAAGTCAACAGAATTTTCCGAAAAAAATCACGTGGAAATGAATTCAAACTTCTCCTACAGAATTCTAATGAGAACTAACAGACAATGATGCTAAGGAAAGTGTAGGAGATGTTATTAGAAGTAACTGTAGTGTAAATGTGAAAAAAGAAAAGTGGACGAAAAGATAACTTGCAGGAACCGCACCTGCGACCTTCGAATAACGCCTCCGACGCTCTACCACTCTGCTGCTTGAGACAAGTGCCGTCGTTTTAGCTTAGCAGAACAAAGAGTAATTAATCGCAATAGGCAAGTCAATTAGCAATATCACAAACATTTTATTCCTGCTGCAGCCACGGGCCGCATGTTTGAGACTCCTTATTTAAGCGGAAAACTGCACAACACGCTGCACAAACTACACAACAAGGAAGCGCGCTTTCCTGCAATGCCGTGGCGGCGCGATCAGTCGCTACTGACATGCTGATAGTGGGGCGTGCTTCACAGCAAAGCTGGGGCCCGGCGCTCGGGCGCATCATAAGAGATCAGGCAGCGCCTGTGCGCCTGCGCCCATTAGCTTCGATGCGCGGCCGCACCGTATGCGCTGGCGCCCCGTGGAGCGCGGCCACGGTGCGCCGTGTTCGTACCAAAAGTGGACGACCCTGCACAGGCGTGAGGAAAAGTGTGCAGACCACGGGATCGCGTGGCCGAATGCATCGACGCGCCATCTAGCGACGTGACGCCTGCTGCGGTGCGCATGCGCGTCCCGTCGTATCAGTTGGCCTCTCATGCCGATCTGTCTGACGCGGTTACGGCGCTCGTAGCCAAAACGACAACGGCGTGTCGCTTTCTTTGCTCCGTAGAATCTGTGCCGTTCTTTTACGTAGTGACTGCGACATGGCCTTGATGCTCCGTTAAGCGCGTTCCAGACCACACATTCTCTTTCTGCTATGGATGAAAACGATCGTGAACGCGCTCTCACCCTCGAAATGCAAAACGGCAACGCCGACAACAAACGTTCCCCTGAGCTTAACGTCATATATGACGAAAACAAAATCAGGGGAACCCCCCTCCTTGTGGTCCGTAGAGCTCTTGAACAAAATTATCATCTACCACATATACATTGTGTATATACTTTATCAATATGTAAATAATGGAACATTGTGTATATACTGTATGTATAATCACACCACACCCCCGCGTTTGTGTGTCAGGTCTTTGTAAGATGATCGAGTGGGCAAAATTTGCGGAGGATTCACGGTTTACCAGTTTACCTTCGGAGCTTCATCATTCACTTCGTGGATATGGCGTAATTTTTTTCTCACGTATATGGTTTTCGTTCAGGTACAAGATTATAGAATCCATGAAGGCGAACAGATTAAGAGTTTAGAGACACAGGACGCCCCTATAATATGAAATCAGCGAGTTCAATAATAACGCTCTATATATCCTGTATATATATATATATATATATATATATATATATATATAGGATATCTCATACCAAAACGAAGCCACTCTTGAGAAGTCTTTACATTCCTTGTTGGAACCAGGGTGCCCACGCTTGTTTGTCGATCCTGTTTTCATTTCTGTGTCTTTTTTCTCATGTGTGCGTGTCTTTCTCAATCTGCCGTTAGGCACGCTTGAAATTGCACTTCGGCGACTCCTGCGTATTTGGTTCGGATCGTTTAGACCTCAATTCTTTGTTCGCTAATGCAAGAAGAATAGCCTGAGCCAGAGCATAACCACTCCACCCCACCACTTCTCTCCATGCATGAAAAAAAGGTGTATATGAGAAAGTCTGCTGCAAATCTACGCATTCATGACCACGTAATAAAAAGAAAAAAGGCTGTTCAAGGAGCCAACTAGTACTCTATAACTCGTGTAACGGCCCTAGTGACCTGGAGGAAGAATATGAGCAATAAATTTGTAGTAGTTCTCGGCGGGAACTCTTTTCCAAAATAATGTTTTCACCATTTTAGTGATTCCTACGAGGTCGCATTGCCGCATTCCGTTCTTCTTTTTAGCATCGCCTGGCAAAGCGTTCGACGGAGGTTGCACAGAAGCAATCTAGGCGAGCTTGCGGCAAGACGGCGATGCAGTTTTCTTGCCTGATTGCTCAGCAAATTCTATCGACAGCAGTAAGCAATTCTGTCCTACGGCTGCATCTTGTTTTCTTTTTCCCCCTTTTTCCCCTTTTATCTTTGTGTGTGTTGGTCGGTATTGGTGGTGCGGAAAAGAGGGGACAGCCTTGTACTCATTCGCCTTCATTTTCTTACATGTATGCATTTAGTACCGTAGTTAAAATTATCATCCGCTTTTCGTAGTGACGGTAGTCTGTCTGGCCATGCCCGTAAAAAAAAATATTTTCGTTTTTGCGACATGCTACAATATTGTCCTCCCTTTTATTTTATTTTCTCACAAGCTTTT
>JALIZH010020690.1:0-37569 GCA_030522465.1 Rhipicephalus appendiculatus | reverse complement strand
AAGAGGCAGGAAAGTTTTGATTGGCAAGTGACCAGCCTCTTGGCGGCAGGCTACCCTTCGAACGTCATTGTAGCAGTCGCCGAGTCGCTCTTGCAGAGAGTCAAACACAGAGCCGAAGGGGTACGGGCTCGGGATCGGGTTTTGACTGGCAGACCAGTGGTCATGCCATACGTGCACACCTTGACGCATGGTCTCAAAAAGGTGGCAAACAGGCATAAAGTGCCTCTGGTTTTTTCTGCCGCTAATAAGCTGCAAAAGCTTTGCCCTCGGATCTGCGTTGAAAGCAGACGAGGATGCAGCACCAGGCATGCCAACCCTTTCGTCAAATGCTCTGTTGGAGTTGTCTACTCCAATCCCATGTCCTGTGGGAAAGTGTACATCGGCCAGTCAGCAAGATGCGTCAATGACCGACTTAGGGAGCACGCACTAAGTGCAAGGATGAAAGAGGACAAGTATGCGCATCTTGTCGCGCACATTTCTGCATGTGGGTGTGAACCGAGTTTTCGAAGCACCAGCATACTGGGCCGAAGCGAACGCATTTCTTCTCGGCTCGCTTTAGAAGCGTTTTTTATCAAAAAGCACGGTGGATCTTGTATAAGCGAGGCTTCGATATCCTTGCATGCTTCCGAATTTGAATTTCTGCAGGGCACCTGTTGACATGCGCAGAGGTGATTTCCACCTTGTTATTCCACAGGTGCTATCGTATGTTCGTTTTGTGTAATTTTTTGCGGTTTTGTTTTGCTCTGCTTGCAATGCAATGTCACGCATGCGCAACACGATGAATGTGTCTATTTTAACTCGGTGGGTGTGTTGACAATAAACAGTTGTTAGTAGCGCCTGTCCCGTGTCTGGTCTTCTCTTTGTGTGCTCGTCATTTTTAGCGCTCGTTATTTCTGTGACTCTGAATCATAATTTGACTGTTAGCCGAAGTGCTTTCTTTGCTGTCCTTCGATTGCATCTCGTACATTACCTGACCTCTGTGTAGTTTTCGCCAGTCTGTATATTGTAATACGTCTTCTGTAACCTGCTGATCAAATAAGTCCTCTGCGATATTGTTATTTCTAACTGTCTGCGAACGTGGTTTTATTTCGTATTTGGCGGGATTTCTCACAGAGCCAGAAAAAAATTGGGGGACCCTTGATCTACGCCTTTAAGAGTTGAACGCGATAGCGATATCCTGTACCGAGTGCTCACTTCAACCACTTAGTGCATACTTGCCATCCACGCCCACTACGTGGTGTTAAGGGAATACGCGCAGTAAGGTGTGTGCCGTTTGTAATGTGTGGCCGGCTTTAAACTACGAAGTCGTTATGGCAGTCACATATTCTGACGCCCGATGGCAATGTACGCTTGTACCACGCAATATTCCTGGGATATTACATGTTAAATTGCGACGCCTATACAAAGGACGCTTGCGTTTGCGAAGCATGAAAGTTATTTTCACTGCATTCCCAAGCAGAGAAAATTATTTTCACTGTACTTCCAGCAGAGGCGTGGCTGTGCGGTAGAACACCTGCTTGCCACGCAGACGGTCCGGGTTCGATCCTCACTTGGACCCGGAAATTTTTATTATTTATTTTATTTGTATCTGTCTCGATTCTTCGGTCAGGACAAGATGATTTTTCGCTCACAACCAACGACGCCGGAATGTCTGCGAAACGAGCCTTTTAACGCTATCGCGTTAATATGCACCACGAAGCATGTATGCTGCCAAAAAAAAAAGGATCGCTCGTTCTTAAATGGGCTCTACGCTGTGCCGAAGAACAGTTGGCCCAAAAGTGAATGTTTTTTTTTTTAATGTGGCATAATTGACCTTATTCAATTAATCAATTACAGCTCACTATGAAAAATACCATACCGAGATGCACATGATATTAAACTGTATATCCTTGATTTCATTCCGCGGCTCTTAACCACATTTTTTTTAATATTTGGTTATATTTACGTGAAACAGTCGGTATACTTATTCCCTTTGGTTATTAAAGACGGAACCGCCTAGCTATTTCACTTAGATATATTCGTTTTCCGTTTTGTTTTTTTAGGTCACACTAAGGTATTCTTGTTACGAATCTGCAGGTAAGCAGAGGTAGAAGTGACAATATATTGAATAGCAGTAACATACTGCCAGTGCTTTGTGCCACAACAATGCGCCTGAGACGTTTCTGAGCGGCTCAACTTCTCTCGGAGAAGAAATGGTAAAATAATGCACATTAGTGAATATTGCTAACAAACGCTTTACGCCAGCAGATAAGTAGAATATGAAAAGTCATTGCAGATTTATGTCGTCAATTAATTGTGAGCGCTCACTCTAGTTATCGTCTTCACTTGATGCGTCACAAACAATATCGTTACCATTGTTGTTGCTGCTCTACACCTGTCGGTTGATGCGGTATTACGAAAACGGCAACATGCTACTGGACAAGGTAAGACTGCACAGCGCTATTTGTGCCATCGTGTGGAGGTATCTTAATAACGTTCTTGCAAGTAGATGGCGACCCAGTAGCTCATGGGGTCTTAAACTCACCTCAGCTAGACGGCTGCAATCACAGAATTTAGTCTCACTAGGGCTAAATTTTTTTTACCTTTGAGAGTGAAGGGGCGGGGGGGGGGGGGGGGGGGGCGTTAGTTTGTACAAGATTTCGGCTACTGTTGCCATTTGAAAGGCGGCAGTGCCCCTATGTAATGCATGGGTGATCAAGAGGATGTGACGTCAGGATTCCAACAACATATCGATACCGACCACATTTTGACTCAAACCTGGACGTCGATTCCGAAATAGAAAGCCTGCGTTCCACAGTGATGTTTCAGCTCATAGTGACCGCATGGGGTGCCGCACGGAAAAAAATGCTCAAGACCGATTATGTCTGTGTAGCTCACGTATACAGTATTTAAGAAGATGAAAAAAAAGTATGCGACCAAGACAGTCATGCGCGGGCCGCAGGGAACAGGTCAGGGGGTCGCGTGTTTGAGACCCCCCGCATTAGCTGGTCGCCAGCGACACCCCATCAGTTGCAAAAGTTTCAAGCAAAAATCACTAACAGCGCAGCGGTTAAAGGGCTGTCATGTTAAGCAGCCAAACAAATCCCAATAAGTTGTTTTCGGAATGTAACTAATATACCTTGAGCAAGAAAGACAAAAATATTGTGATAGAAACCCCAACACAGGAATTTCGTTAAAAATAGGCATTTCGTTAAAAATAAACTAAGTTGGTCACAGTTAAGAAATTTTCAAGTAAACACATTTGTACATAGGGCCTTGCTGCTTCATAATGTAGGTCTATAATAGCTAATTTGCAAATATATCGAAGTATCTTAAAATACAATTGGCAAGTATCGTATTGGACACAATTTTCCGGGAAGTGTCTTGCATCTGTGTCTCAAATACTTCTTGCTTGAGTATCTTGTATCGTATCGCGATACAATTTCAAAGTATCTTTGCCGAGCCCTGGATGATATACCCCGAAATTGGTATCGCGCGACGTGACGGACGACGAACATTAATGACAGGTGGTTACATGAAAATCATGACATGCGTGTCATGTACAGTGAAACCTCGGTGATACGAATCTCGTGTGGTAAGGAAAACAGTCGTATCATCCGAAGTTTGTATCACCACAAAACATGGAAAATCAGTATGCAACAAAAGAAAGCTGGCGTACATTTTCACTTATTGTTCCTCAGGGTAGGGTCAACATCATGAACAGCTCTGAATGATATTGCCAGTAAAGTTTCTAGACGTCAACGATCGTACTTGTACTCGTAAATATACGGCGCGTGCGCGGAACCAGATGCGTTGCGACCCGAGACAGTTAGTTGCATCTTCCTAATCTTAGTACGCTTTTCCGCATAACACCAAAGTACTGCGGCGAAAGTGATCTAAGGAGCGGTTTGCACACGATATATGAAGGTCAGAGTATTTTACAACACCTGTCCTTTGTTGTTACTTTCTTATCGGGGTGGTGCGGGGTGTGTTTTTCGGTAGCTTTACAGCCGTGCCCGCACTATCGGGAGGTTTATTGAGAATTTGAGTGTCGCGTGCAGATCGGAGAGCTGGCAGGTGTGCGCGTTCCCAACAATCGGGCATGTTAACGTTGCGAGGCCTAGCTCCTTCTCTACGACCGTCCCCTCTTTCAGTCCTCGTCCTCCTTTCATAGGGCGTCTGATTGCGAGAACATTGCAGGCAGGTGTGAACAGAGTAGAAAATCGCTGCCTCGAGCACAGCAGCACACGTCGACGTGTCGGGAGCTTAAAGAAAAAAGAAAGCGACGCCAACGGCACCTGTAATCTAAACACGAAGATACGCGTGAAGGCGCGTTAGGGTCTCCAATATTCGCGCGCACAATCTCGGACGATACCACGCGCTGATTATGGCCGATCCCGACAAACTGGCAGAGCGGCGCGAATGTCCACGCTTGGGTATATTTCGCAGCCGCGGGTGATTGACGTGCCTTCCGCGGCAGCGCAGGCAGCATCTGTTCGAACCTGCACGGTAGCGTAAGTTCGTATCAAACGTCGCGGGGCGAAAAACGGTTCGCCACAACCGTACTCCATCACACTGGAGGCTAATGGGCCTAGGCCGGGACCACAGTAAAATACGTATCACCCCGAAATTCCTACGAGCCGTGATCGTATCACCGAGTAACGTAGCTTTCTGGGCGAGTTGGTTCATAGTAATAGGGAATAAACCAGCGAAAAACCACACGAAGACAGCGAAGAAGAACAACCACACAAGACAAGCGCTTGTCTTGTGTGGTTGTTCTTCTTCGCTGTCTTCGTGTGGTTTTTCGCTGGTTTTTTCGTATCACCGAGGTTCCAGCGAGAGAGAGAGAACAACTTTATTTGAGAATGCCTGCAGAATCGATTAGGCTCCCTCCACGAAGGGAGGACGATCTTTGATCGCGACGCGGCCTTTACGTCAGCCTCGTGCGTTGTGCTCCTCGAGGTCTTGCTCCCTGCTACTTCCGCGGGTCCGAGAGGGCCACTATACAACGTTATTTACATGCCACGCTGATGGTGCGCTCGCGGCTGTTTCGCTAGCTTGATATACACCAAATTTGGTATCGCCTGACGTGAATGTTTGACGAACATAAATGACAGTTCCTAATATGTAAAGCATGATATACATGTTATGTATAGGATGACTTGCTCCTTGCTGGCTGCATTAGATCGTTTCGCACAATGCGTGGGATCTGCCGTCTTTTTTTTTTTTTTGCAATTCGTTTTCCCAGCCGGAAATACAGTTTGTTGCTGGCAATGTTGACCCCTGGCGGCCCTTTATCTAACTATGCAGCACATGACCGCGAGAAATACCCTGCAAAGAGAAGTTTAGTGTCATGCACTGCCATTTTGCGACGCAGCAACATGCATATTTACCGGCGTTTAGACTTGGACGTTTTGCTACCAACGCTCCTATCCGCACCTCTCTACAGGGCAGGGCTTTGACTTCAGCAATGCGGCGACACTGGCTCGTAAACGTGGTTCATTCGGTGCGACGCATCGGATTGCATAGCGTTACTGTATATGCTACCTTTAGTTAGCAGAGTTGCGCGTCTGTATTCGAAACGCCGCCAGTAACCATGCCTTGTGGAGAACGTGATGCTCAGGCCAATTATTGTACTCCCTGCCGCCGCTGTGAACAGGATTAACACTACTTTAGACCTTTTCGCAAAGGGCTCCCTGGACGCCGCCATAATACCCTTAATAGGTGTGAACCCCAAAAATGCATAGCCGAGGCTGTGACGTCAGCCCTTTTACTTTGATGTTAGTTTAGAAAGGAGGTGTTTCTTCTTTCATCGCCGGTTGGTGACTCTCCAGGCACGTCTATCGTAAAGCTCCTTGATCAAGGGGGCTTTTGTCGATTGGCGACGCGCTTAAGCATGTCGCCTTCAAAAACAGAGTGCGGCTTCGTTTATAGCTGTGTTTAGTAGCGGGATCTACTAGCGACAGGTAGCTTGTACAATAATTCTAGGCTTGCAATAACCGCGGCCCCCTAGTGACTAGTGGACTAGTCCCTAGGGGGGGCCGTGACTAGTGGACTGCTCGATCTCTGTTCACTTGTTCACACTGTATACTTAGAATGCCACCTGCATAGGTGGCGAAATAACTTTATTAGATGCAAAGCAGCTTATGGCGGAGTTCAATCCGCTGGGGGTGGTGTGCGGCGTGACCACCCTTACTGCGCATGCGCCTCTCTCTCCCACTCCTCTCTTTTACGCAGGTGTTCGGTCGCCTTCTCTCCCCCCCCCCGCTGCAGCCGCGCACTCTCCTCCTTTACGCAGGCGTTTATGCAGGCGTTCGGTCGCCTTCTCTCTCCTCCCCCGCGCTGCAGCCTGTAAACCCACTCCTTCCTCTCCCTCCTACATTTCATATAAGCGCGTGCGCTCGGTCGAGGAAGTCTCGCTTGAATCGTGCGGTCGCTCCGTCAGTTCCCGGTCGCTGCAGTTGTATCGAAAGCCTCGCTACCCTCGCCGCAGACTCGCGTTGTCTCTCTGTAGCGGAAGCGGTAGCTCGACACCACGCTTGGCTTCGACAGTCGAGTAAACGTGAATGGAAGCTTCGTGTGCACCCCCATGCTGCTTCGCATCCCCTCATGGTTCCCTTTAGCGGGAAATGGTGTAATTTATTTATTTATTTATTTATTTATTTATTTATTTATTTATTTTCAAATACTGCAGCCCGACCGGCCGCTATAACAGCAGAGCAATAACAAAGCAAAAAAACAAAAAGCAATATTATAACAGTGACTCGACAAAATCTGACAGACAATTCACGAACACTACCGAGTAAATCGTTCCATCTTTCAATAACGTTGGTAAAATAACTGTGTTTAAAAATGTTAATGTGCTTATGTTGAGGCTGTGCTAACTTCTAGTTGAAAGAGTATTGTCATACGAGATGTAATCGTCTGAAGGTAGTGGACAAGATGGATGAATAATTGAATGCAAGAGCTTCAAGGAATCGGTATCCCGTCTGTTGCATTAGGAGGCAGTTTCAAAGAATTCATTGCTGATGAGGATAATTAATTACAATCATAGCGATGGCAAATGAAACGAACAGCCCTCCTTTGTACAGATTCAAGTTTTTTAATGTCGCATGTTGTATTCGGGTATCATACACATGAAAGATACTCTAACATCGGTCGTATAAGCGTTTTGTGCATTAGTAACTTAGTGCATTCCGGAAATTTAGCTGACGTGCGTCGCAGGTAACCTAATTTTTAACACAAAAGTGTTTTATGCCGGGGTCCACCAAGATTTCAGTCACGTATTTCCGTCACGGAAATGACTTCAAAAAATAAGCATGATCAGAAGACAAACGTTCCATCAACGGGAGTCGAACCTATGACCTCTTCGTCCGCGACAAGCGATGTCGGGCGCGCTATCCGCTGCGCCACGGTTATATACTCCGTATGCGGTACAAACGCACCTTTTATATCTACCACTGTCCTCTCACAGTGCTCTTGCGTAAGTAAAGTAATGCATTATGACCGTGCAATCCACGATTAGTTCGTTCAAGGCGTCGTTTCTACGCGTCCATCCCATTCGGCGCGTTTCCAATAGGAAAAGCGCAATTTTGTCGACGCATTACAACATTGCCAGGTACCGACCTTACCCCCAGCGTCGGCCTCGCTCATAGCATCTCTGCGTACCAAAAATATCTATGCGATGCGTGCAGGTAACTGCGCGTTCCCAACTTACGCTCGCCCTGCGCAAAATCGGAGCCGGCCAATGGGGAAGACATGACTCGCGCTTCGTTTCCCTCTGGTCTGGCAGTGGTGTTCAATAACTCTAACATGCCGCGAGTACGCGAATTTGCCCTAGTTCAGCGTCCACTCAGTGACGCTCTTCTGGCTGTCAGACCGCTTTCACCGTACAGCCACCACAAGTATCTATGACCAGAAGGGTTTCTTTAATCATTGATCATGGACGTTAGTCGTTGGGACACAGGTGTACCACCAAGCGTCAACGTGGATGCATCCACATTAAACAGTGCTATACTGTCAAACACCAATAGACATTGTGCGAGCGTTCTTATATCAATGTACAGAAAACATTCAACTTCTTTAAAGACACGTTTCACTTTCGTGTTATACCGATTCCTAAGACAGAGGGACCAACCATGTTTTTTTAGTCCTTTGGATGTAATATGATGGACGTGCTGCGACCACTGCGTGTTGTGTGAAAAGATAACCACAAGATATTTTTACATTTATGCCCGGAGGATCATTGTGTTGTTGAAAGCGTACACGTGCTGCAACGGAAAGCGGCTGTTTGTGAATGATACTATTGCGGTTTTTTGAAAGTTAATGCGCATCTGCCATTTTGAACATCACTTGCAAAAACTAGTAAAAGAATCCTGAAGTAAGGCGTGATCACTAGGAGAAGAAATAATTTGATATATGAAGCAGTCGTTGGCATAAAGACTGACATTTTACTTAATATTGCTGGGAAGGTGATACATAAATATTAAAAATAATGAAGGTCATAGAGCGCAGCCTTGCGGAACACCAAAAGTTACATTGGGAGTTGACGACGAATTGGAATTGAATGAAACATATTGCCAGCGTAATTTAGGAAAGCTAGGTATCCAGTCGATTAGTCGAGCGTTGTTTAAAATGGCGTCTAGTTTACTAACTTATGTTTTCGTT
This sequence comes from Rhipicephalus appendiculatus, assembly GCA_030522465.1. NCBI lineage: Eukaryota > Metazoa > Arthropoda > Arachnida > Ixodida > Ixodidae > Rhipicephalus > Rhipicephalus appendiculatus. Next base: position 28,923 of record JALIZH010020690.1, on the reverse strand, counting down.
TTTTTAAGTCGGAGTAAGCCTTTTACAATCTCTTTACACGCCTGTGACGTGAGGAACTCAGTCGTCCCTCTCACTTCTGATTAAAGGGGAGCGGTAAATATATTTTTAAGTCACAGTTCTGAGATTGTGAAGGGCACGTGATTGTGCGTGTACGAAAGTCCCCCGTTCCCCAGTCGAGAATCTGCGGAGATGAAAGGTTATTTAACCGCAAGTATAGCCCTGTAAGACATAGAAACTGAACCTATAAGAAAGCGTTGGCCAGTATCGCCTGGTCACCTAACCTTATGTGAATGACTAGTTGAAGAAGAGACGTCAAACCAGCGTCTGCAGCCAAGTATACAATACAGATCAACCTACATGAGATTTACCTGCAAACTGGACCCCCGGGAACAACTGATTTGCAACCCATCACACGCAAGAAGACTCGCAAGAACTCTGCGGGACCGCTGGGGTCTTGGCTCTTGGTATGTATCAACGTTTCCCTGCTATCCGTATGTCAGCTCCTCTTTACTTTTTAATTTTAGATGTGAAGCATCTTATGGCGGAGCTTAATCCGGTGTCCGGCGTGACATCCCTTACTGCGCATGCGCAAACTCTTTAAAAAAATAAATAAAAGAACTCCTTTCCCCCTCTCTCTCCTCTAGGCATCCCTGCCCGCGGCGTCCACACTCCCACTGCGCATGCGCGTCCCCCTCTCTCTCCTCTCCTACGCTTCCCCCTCTCTCCTCTAGGCATCCCTGCCCGCGGCGTCCACACTCCCCTCTGCGCATGCGCGTCCCCTCCTCTCTCTCCTCTGCTACGTTCCCCCCCTCTCTCGCCTCGCGACGCCGACGCAGGCAGCGTCTGCTAGCTAGTTTCTTGGTTGAAAAAACCGACTGCTCGCGCTGCACAACCGTTCACTGGCCACTCCGTATATATGGCAATGGATTTCGACCTGCAAGGTGGTGCCGGTGGGAGATTTCTCCTGTGCGTTGTTGAACAATAAAAATTCGCAGCGTGCGCGTTAACTAAAAGCGGACTGCGGGTCTTTGTGTCCAGTCGGAGTCTTCTGTCTCTCATTGCACATTAGCAGCGATTGACATGTTCCAGTAGGAAACACCGCTCCATCACTGCGTGCTTTGCGCCTACCCAGTTTTCTCTCCAGCGCAACGCTGCGATGAGAGCCAGCGTCAACGCCGCCGCCAGTGTAAGCGTTAGCGCCCGCTGCTTCACATCTACACATGGTTCCCATTAGCGGGAGATAGTGTAATTTTTTGTTATAGTTATCCACTGTTCAGCGTGTGCTCTTGACCTGTTAGGGAATTACGATGCGCGCTGCCCTAATTTTAAATGCGAAGCATTTATTAGCGAACTTCGGCGACTTTGAGCGTATCTAGCTATCTATCTATCTATCTATCTAGCCGCCTACGACTTTGTGCTCTCCTGGCCGTATCGTTAATGTGATTTATACCAAATTTGGTATGGCATAACATGACTGTATGACGAACATAAATGGCCGGTCATATCATGAAAATCATGACTAACTTGTCACGAAAAGAATGATTTACATGCCACGCTCATGGCGCGCTCGCGGCCGTTTCGTTAGCTTGATATACACCAAATTTGGTATTGAGTGACATGACTGCATGACGAACATAAATGACTAGTGGTAATATGGAAATCATGACATGTCATGAGCGACATGACTTGCATTTCACGCTCATGGCGCGCTCGCGGCCGTTTCGTTAGCTTGATATACACCAAATTTGGTATTGAGTGACATGACTGCATGACGAACATAAATGACAAGTGGTAATATGGAAATCATGACTTGTCATGTGCGACATGACTTTAATGCCACGCTCATGGCGTGCTCGCGGCCGTTTCGTCAGCTTGAGATGCACCAAATTTGGTATTGAGTGACATGACTGTATGACGAACATAAATGACTAGTGGTAATACGGAAATAATGACATGTCATGAGCGACATGACTTGCATTCCCACGCTCATGGCGCGCTCGCGGCCGTTTCGTTAGCTTGATATATACCAAATTTGGTATTGAGTGACATGACTGCATGACGAACATAAATGACAAGTGGTAATATGGAAATCATGACTTGTCATGTGCGACATGACTTAAATGCCACGCTCATGGCGCGCTCGCGGCCGTTTCGTCAGCTTGAGATGCACCAAATTTGGTATTGAGTGACATGACTGTATGACAAACATAAATGACTAGTGGTAATATGGAAATCATGACATGTCATGAGCGACATGACTTGCATTTCACGCTCATGGCGCGCTCGCGGCCGTTTCGTTAGCTTGATATACACCAAATTTGGTATTGAGTGACATGACTGCATGACGAACATAAATGACTAGTGATAATATGGAAATCATGACATGTCATGAGCGACATGACTTGCATTTCACGCTCATGGCGCGCTCGCAGGCCGTTTCGTTAGCTTGATATACACCAAATTTGGTATTGAGTGACTTATGACTGCATGACGAACGTAAATGACAAGTGGTAATATGGAAATCATGACTTGTCATGTGCGACATGACTTAAATGCCACGCTCATGGCGTGCTCGCGGCCGTTTCGTTAGCTTGAGATGCACCAAATTTGGTTTTGAGTGACATGACTGTATGACGAACATAAATGACTAGTGGTAATACGGAAATCATGACATGTCATGAGCGACATGACTTGCATTCCACGCTCATGGCGCGCTCGCGGCCGTTTCGTTAGCTTGATATACACCAAATTCGGTATTGAGTGACATGACTATATAACGAACATAGGTGGCAGATGGTAACATGAAAATCTTGGCATGCATGTCATCTACAATGCCATTTACATGCCACGCTCACAGTGCGCTTGCGTCCAGTTCGCTAGCTTGACATACACCAAAATTGGCATATCGCGACGTGACTGTATGACGAACACAAATGACCGGTCGTAACATGTAAAACATGACATGCAAATTCTGCAAAGCATGATTTGCTCCTTCCTGGCTGCTTCGAATTACATCGATTCCCACAGTTCGTGGGATCTGCGGGCTTTTGTCTCTATTGTTAATTTCTCGCTATTTGCATTGTGCCGCTACCACCGATCGTTTCGAAGATATGTGTGCAAGTTCTTTTTTCCTTCTTCATTGTTTATTTCATTTGGTGTACCACAGTGCACGATATACCCTAAACATCACGTTTATTTCCCGACTCCGACTTATTTACTCTATCTACTTGCGTAGCGGTGAATGAATATTTATGCAACTCTGGAAACGAAGAAACAGATTTGGGGCTCATTCGCAAAACTTCGCATTGCCTAAGTAGCATCAGGTAGCATCGCATAGTCCAACGGCACTTTTACAGTTCACTCATTGTTCTATTCACTAGCTTGAGGTCAAGATAACACCTCATAATTTCGCTCACCGGCGGTTCATCCTAACATTAATTACACGTACCATGCATTACCGGGTTCCAAAATGTGCGTAAATTTTAGTTTTTCTTGCAAATAAATCTTATTAGTAGTCTTGCGAAAGCGTAGCAGTGTATTATTACGCCGTGTATGTGCCGGACTGATATGAGGGAGAAGTGTGGAGGTTGAAAGAACATATCTCGGCAACTTTGTCCTGTGCGGTCTTGCCGTCCAAGCGTTCTTTCAATAAACCCGTAAACCCCCCTACTGTGGACGTAACAGAGTGGTGGAGGTGCCGGGGTAGGACAACCAACGATGGAACCGCTACCCTTCGGACTTCGCCGAAGTCGTCGCCTCGCCGGCCTGCCCTTTTACTTGTCCATCATGCCTAACGACGCAGACACTCGGGAACTGGCGCCCAGCAGTTCTTGGCCGCATCACATAGAACCACGGCCCTTATCCGGGAAGGCTAACGAAGACGCGGACGCTTGGCTGAAACATTAAAAGCTGGTAAGCCACCACAACAAATGGGATGCTGCCTCCCAGCTATCTCACGTGGTGTTTTACCTTACCGATGTTGCACTAGTTTGGTACGAGAACCATGAAGACATTTTGACGACATGGGAACGCTTTGTTGATGAGATAACGAAGTGTTTCAGTAACACAGCTGCGAAAAAGAAGCTTGCTGAGCAGACTCTTGCAGAAAGGGCTCAGTTACCCGGCGAGACATGTACAAAGTATACAGAAGAGATTTGAAGACTCTGTTGGGAAGCAGACGCCAGCATGTCCGAAGAAGACAAGGTGGGACATTTATGGAAAGGCATTGCAGAGGATGTCTACAACTTTCTAATAAGCAAGGAAAGCCTAACTTCAGTGTCAGATGTCATTCGCCACTGTCGGACGTTTGAGACATTGAAGCAGCGCAGAATAACGCCGAAGTTTGGTCGTCTGGCCAATGTCACCACGGTGGCCAGTGTAGAAACTACACCAACTGCTGAACTTGCTACAACCATCCGTCAGATCCTTCGGGAAGAGCTATACGCAGACATGAAAGCATGACGCGTGAAGTGGCTGGCGCCTCTCGATGCTGTTTTCCGCGAGACGTGACTACCCCGCAGCTTGAGGATTTCGAGAATCCATCCGTCAACGCAGTGGAGGTTGCGGAATCCCGGCGTATCCATCGCTCAAGCCCGACTTTTTACCCGAGATCACAGTACCCTCAGCGCTTCCGCACCGAACGCCCATACCGCCGGCCAACGAACGATTACGCTGAGCGACGCACTTACGCAAACAATCATGCCAATGTGCCGGAACACGTCGAAGCGCCGCGACGACTTCGCCCTGCTGCCGTGTGCTACAACTGTGGTGTGACTGGCCACATATCAAGGTACTGCGATCGCTCGCGAATACCACGCTATGAACGCCCGCCATCCTGGACGCAGCACGCTGGTGTCCCACATTTTCAAGAACACTGGACCACCCAACACTACCTCCAGCACCTCGACTGCGCCGCTCTCCGTCGCCCCGTCGCCGCTCCCCGTCACCGTATCAGGAAAACTAGATAGCGCCGCCGATGGGGGTGAGGTCGCTGGTGACTTGCTGCAAGAAGAGATACCTCCACCGGTGTTTATGTTTAAGAACAAAGTGCACGTTTTTGTTAATGGTGTAGATACAATGGCCTTGGTGGACACTGGTGGGACCGTGTCGATCATGAGTGCTGCCTTCAAAGATCGTTTGGGATGCAAAGTGAAGTTTTTGTGGGAGAAAGCGACATTCTGTGGCGTGGGCGGCAACTCGCTGTGTCCAATTGGTGTTGGTACCGCGGCAGTGTCGCTAAGTGATCAAGTGTTTGCGACCGAATTCACGATTCTTCCACGGACCACGCATGACATAATTCTGGGCACTGACTTCCTGCGAATGTGTGGAGCCACTGTTGATTGTAGAAATGTCGAGGTGTTCATATTCGACATTGTTCCTGATGGACTTATGGAAATGAACCGGTGATACTACCAGGAGGACTTAAGCTTGCCTCGTTCAAAGAATACTCGCCGACGACAGTAGCTGTTCTCAGTAACGTTCGACGTGATGACCAGGTGAACGCTTGCTCCGACGAATCGAAAATTTTACGTATGGTCGAGAAGTCACTGACTCCCGACAAGCGCCGTATGCTTCTAGACGTTCTGCTATAGTACTTGCCGGTTCTCGATTTTTCACAGAGTGACCATGCGCCTTCGATTCCCGCGTCTCGTACACGCCAAAGGATAAATACAGGAACGGCACAGCCAATCCGGCAAAAACGGTACCGAGTATCGCCGTCCGAGCGCAAGATAATAGATGGTCAAGTGCGTGAAATGCTACAGAAGGGCGTCATCCAAGAATCATCGAGTCCTTGGACAGCTCCAATGATTCTTGTGAAAAAGAAGGGCGGTACTTGGAGATTCTGGGTCGACTATCGCCGTTTGAATACCGTCACCAAGAAAGATGTTTACCCTCTCCCACGAATTGATGACGCGTTGGACTGTCTCCATTCGGCGTGCTACTTTTCATCTAAAGATTTACGCTCAGGCTACTGGCAGATTCCTATGCATCCAATGAACAAGGAAAAAGACTGGTTTCATAACCCCGAACGGACTGTATGAATTGAACGTGATGCCGTTTGGGTTATGTAACGCTCCTGCCACATTCGAAAGGTTCATGGACACTATTCTGCGTGGCCTAATGGAACAATTGTATGTGTTATATCGATGACATTGTGATCTTCGGGCGCACATTTAGTGAGCATAACGAACGAGTGGACGTTTTCTGGAATGCATTAGAAGCGCTGGCCTGGTTCTCAATGCGAAGAAGTGTCGTTTCGGCGAGCGACAAGCCTTGGTGCTTGGACAACTCTTCAACAAATATGGCATAAGGCCTGACCCAAACAAGACAGCGGCAGGCGTTTAAACCACCTCTCTCAACGAAGGGGCTTCGTAGCTTCTTAGGCCTATGCTCGTATTTTCGCCGATTTATTCCCGCATTTGCTGACGTGGCCTTCCCCTTGACCACTAGGCTTCGACAAGGTGCTAGTTTTGAATGTACACATGACTGCAAGACTTCCGTCAACCAACTGAAGTTCCTGCTCACGTCGCAGCCTATTCTACCGCACTTTGATCCTTCTGCGGCGACTGATGTTCATACTGACGCCAGCGGCATTGGCATAGGTGCAGTTCTAGTACAGCGCTGCAATGAAAAAAGAACACGTAATTGCATATGCCAGTAGAACTTTAAGTAAGCCGGAACGCAGTGACTAAGCAAGAATGTCTGGCACTCGTCTTCACTGTACAGCGATTCCGCTCAACTTGTACGGTCGTCCCTTCCAAGTGGTCACGGACCATCGTTCCTTGTGCTGGCTTGTAAGCCTTCGAGACCCATCCGGCCGTCTTGCACACTGGGCCCTACGCTTGCAAGAGTAGGATTTTACGGTATTGTACAAGAGCGGCAGGAAACATGCTGACGCTGATTGCCTTTCGCGGATGCCGCTTGAAACGACAGATTGTGATGCCAACAATTTCGATCACCTCATTGCGTCAGTGACACCAAGGTTCCCGGACAAGGCAACCTTTAAATATAGAGCAGCGGAAAGACGTCAGCTTGGAGCCATTATTTGCTGACGCACGAGCATCCACTTCGGAAGGCCACTTTTGCGTTCGTGAAGGACTAACAAGGGTTGAAAGTTGGGCGATTTAGTACGGTAACATCTTCAGAAAAAAACTGCGAAGCAGGACGAGAAACAAAGAAAGAATTGACGAACACGAGCGCAGACTCACAATTAGTTTATTACCGTGTCAACCTTAAACAGCCGCAGCAAAGATGATGTGTCACAGACAGCGAAAAAAAAACACGTGAAACCGCGTAGCCAAGATACAACGCCGGTCAAATCGTGCGGGAAATCTTACATCGCAGAAAGCGGCAGATGCATCAATGTCAGACTAAGGGAGCACGAGCGATCCCTTTCCAATACCCCGGGCTTACATTTGCCCGCGCATTGCGGATAGTGTGGGTGTGAACCCGTCTTTAATGATGCGCAAGTAGTGTCCAGGGATAGTAGATACTTAGGCCGCAAGATAATAGAGGCCTTCCACATCCGGAGAAAGGGTGAAAGATGTGTCAGCGCTCCCTCTATCAGTTTGTCCGATAAAGAGTTCGATTATCTGCGGTCCACGTGTTATAGTTAACTAAGGGGTAGTGATTGTTAGTTTGAAATCTTTGACCGGCGTGGAATCTTGGCTACGCGGTTGCACGTGTTTTTTCGCTGTCTGTGACACATCATCTTTGCTGCGGCTGTTTAAGGTTGACACGGTTTTCAATGAACTAGTTGTGAGTCTGCGCTCGTGTTCGTCAATTCCTTCTTTGTTTCTTGTCCTGCTGCACAGTTTTTTTTTTCGTGACGGACTACTTTACAAGAAGACCTTCTCGGCCACGGGTTCCCGCTTCTAGCTGGTGGTTCTGGATACGCTACGTTCCTCTTTTCGGCGCGCCATGCACGACGACGCAACTTCGGGTCACCAGGGAATGACGCGAACACTACATCGTACAGAGGAGCGCTTTTACTGGCCACGCATGCGCCAGTCAGTTGAGCAGTACGTGGCCAGTTGTACCCAATGCCAGGCGCAAATATCAGTCACGACAGCTCCGGCCGGACTCCCATAGCCTGTGACGCCTCCCAGTGTTCCATTTGTGCAAATTGGCATTGACCTCGTGGGCCCTTTCCCGCGCTCGTCGAAAGGCAACTGATTGTAGTTTGCGCCGATTATCTCACCCGTTACTGCAAGACGGCCGCCCTGCCATCTGCGACTGCTGGCCAAGTTTCTTCCTTCCTCTTGCATTCAATTACACAGCGCCACGGACCTCCTCGCGTCATAATAAGTGACCACGGACGTCAGTTTACGGAAGACGTTGTCGAGGAACTCCTCCGTATGTGTAGCTCGGAACTCCGACATTCGACGCCTTACCATCCACAGACGAATGGCCTTACCGAACGAACAAACCGGACACTGGTCAATATGCTGTCAAAGTACGTGGCATACAACCATAAGAACTGGGACGACGTCTTACCGTTCATCACGTATGCCTTCAATACTGCCCAACACGAGACCACCAGCCACAGCCCTGTCTTCTTTATGTTCGACCCCCTGGTTATTCCCTGGATACCATCTTTTCGTTCTCTGATAATGACGATCTTTCTTTAGCCGAAACCCTCTGTCTCCCCTGAAGAAGCTCGCCGTCTTGCCTGCCTGCGCACCATAGCATCTCAAGACCGATCAAAAGCTCCGCTACGACAGCAAGCTCCGCTACGACAGCAAGCACCGACACGTCACCTACGAACCAGGAGACCTTGTGCTGGTATGGAAGCCTTTGCGCAAGCGTAGCCTGTGCCAAAAACTCTTCGCCCACTACAGCGGCCCATTCGTTGTCCTTGAGCGCCTCAGTGCAGTGGACTATAGAATTGCACGACTGACAACTAGTTGGAGATGATCTACAAAGACCGAGGTCACCCACGTGGCTCGCCTAAAATATTTTAGACAGCGGGACGATGCATAAAAACGTGCGGTGCGCTTCCTCTGCGAAGGGGGGAAATATTACGCCGTGTATGTGCCGGACTGAGATGAGGAAGAAGTCTGGAGGTCGAAAGAAGAATGGCCAATCCCCCCGTAGTGGGTACGAGCCATATGTACAGGAACAAACAAACAAACAAAGATCTCTCGGCAGCTTTGTCCTGTGCGGTCTTGACGTGCAAGCCTTCTTTCAATAAACCCCTAAAACCCTACTGTGGAGGTAACAGTATTTTAAGTGATACTTCTGGTGGAAAGGTGGGCAAAACCACTTGGTGGTTAACCAAAATTACGCAGTCTTGCGCTGTAGCGCACTCTAAGAGAAGATCACTACTCTGTCTATGGCACAACTAATACATGTAAGTCTGCCTGACCTAGCGCTATTCTTTTATTGCGATAGTAATTATATGGACAGTCTCGACGGGTTTTTGCCGTCGCCGTCATGTCGCGTATAAAGTCCAAATTGATACGATCCCCCCAGCGCATCGTACGTTCTACCCGCGGGTAATAGCGTGGGCGCGATGAACGCCACTGAAGCGGAGATCAAACCAGCCGGCCCATCTCCGTCGCTCGGAGGCACATGCGATAAGATCCCCCCGCCTGGTAGACCGGACGTCGAATGTTCAAGCAGAGAGGAAACGCTGTGCCCGTATTTAATGAGCGTGAAAAGACGCGAGGGATAAAAGGGGGAGGGGGTCCCTCGATCAACAGCGACCTTTGCTTTTACGAGCGCGGTCGCCACCGGCGCGCGCGTTATCTCGCTATCTCGGCAGCCATCAGCGGGCGGCTCGTGTACACTTCTACGTGCCGCGCTCTCAACGCGAAGAGTGTCCGTGGAGCGGCCGTATTCTCTTAAACCAGCGTTTTGTAGAGTTGCGCGAGATCGTATACAAAAAAGTTAGCTGCCAGCCTCACTTCGTATAACATTACAATTTGTTGCTATCGCATTAGTTGCTTCACCCTTGCCGTGAAACTGTGACTTTTTTCAATAAAGCTTTTTCCACCCCCTCCCTTCCAACCGAGGCTGTCGGGTGTTACGCAGCGTTGCCGGTGATTCGATTCCCTGAATGCGCAGGTATGCGGTCTGTCTTTCGCGTCGTGTCAGTATGATCCGCTTCGTCTCAAGCATGAAGCTTCCACATGCTCCAACCGCGTTTCTCACCCTACTGCGTTCAGTTTAGTGACACCGACTGAGAAAACGGCTGAATTAAGCGCCACAGAAAGGCAACTACGACGATGGGTCAATGTCGCGCGAGTGACTGTCTTGTTCCAGAGAGATACACGCCAGCAGAAAACGGAACGCCTTCGCGCGTTCACGGCTCAAGCTATGAGTACTGCACCTCACTTTTTTGAAGCGCTGTGTCGTATTGTATGGATGAGCAGAAGTGTAGGTTAGCCAATTAGAGGAGAGCGCACACATTGCCATTTCACTCCTCAAATGACGACGCTTTCTATGAGCACATGTCGAGTACCAGTGTGCATTATGTGACTGTTCATACCATCTTCGCACGGGATTCACCATATCCTGTGTCCGCGTTAATTAGAACTACTTCTGCTACCACAAAAGTTTAATCACGATCATTGCCGTTTGTCGTCGGATGTGGAACTAGGCATCAACGTAGGCGTATCCACATCAAATGGTGCTATAGTCGCGAAACAAAAGACATTGTGCAACCCTTACAAAAAAATCTTATTGAAAAATAATTGAAACGCCATTGCTCAATGTTGGCATATTGTACTGAATAATCGTTGTCGGTCCATTGAAAAGTCATTGATTGAGCTTATTGTTGACAAGTATAGAATATTGGCCACCCAACTTTTACCAAAATTTTATTGACATCAAAGTAGTTGAATGGTCGTCGACTTGTTATTGAAAGTACATTGAGCATTGAGAATTCATTGACACAGTTCTGTTGAATAATTATTGACCTACAATTGTAGCAGCATTAAACTTATATGATGTAGTTATTGAAAGTACATATACTGTACGTTTTAATAGTTGGTGAATTTTTGTAGACATACAAGTTCAATATGCTACCTCAACACGAGCAATGCCTATTTGGCACATGCATTGAGGCACAGGCCTCAGTAGGCATTCTCCAAAAGGTCTTTCATAGAACTAAAATAAAAGCTGCTGGGTTCACTTCGTGGGTCTTATATGAGCGCACAGCTTCCGGTACATGCGCACTGATGATGTATGCTTGCATAAAGAGCTACAGTAGGCCTGCACACTTCGCGTGTTATAGCAAAAACTTTATCGCCAGCTATAATGCTTCAATTCTTCCAAAACTCATGAAAACCTAGAAACACAGCAAACTTATCGAAAACTAAAAAAATCAGGAAACGGGCACAAAAGCAAATTGAATTACTCATACACAGTCACTCGGAGAACTAAACTTTTTCATAAGTTCTATGACCTTTCGCTTTCTTTCAAGAGGCCCAATAAAAAAAACGCAAATGTGCGGACGTGTACCTTTATTAAGAGAAAAACTGCAAAAACCACATTATGAGAGAAGAAAACCATAACTTAATTGGCGTAGCGTTTGTTTCAACATGTTAAGGGCGAGTCCCACCTGCAAAATATATGAAAAAAAAAGCAAATTGTGATATATATTACTACCAAGAGGTCGGTGTGAAAAGGCGAGAACTCCATCACATCATAGGGCTGCAGAAGGGCGAACATGCTACAAATGACCAGGCTGAAGCGACGCGCGAGTAAACGTTTTTTCCCTGCCCCTCTCGAGAGGTGCAAGCTTTACAGAACGAGGATATTAACATAGAAGGGAAACGCTGAGCCACAACTTTGAAGGCGCGCGTCGACAAACACTAGGCAAAGCACTAAAAAAGCATAACTCCTCGCCCCGAAACACGATTCAACACTCCGCCTCACACATTCGAAACTTCACTAGACTAGCGCATCCGGCAATCGGAAAGAGCACTGTGCAGAAAGACACAACTGTGCTGGTAGAAACATTTTCTTACCCGCAAACTTGCTGGAGACAAAACAAAGAGCACGACAACTGTCGTAATAGTGTGTGCCTTAATTATGAGGCACAAGCAGTTTTGAAGACGTAAAAAAGTAGTGCATGTGCTAGAACGTAAGCGTTAATGCATAACTTGAAACAAGCTCATTTAAGCGCGCCAATAAGTCAGTATGTTCGAAACTGAACAGAAATGAAAACATTCATTTATATTACGACAGTTAAATCATGATGCCACAACACTAACGCAGGCAAGTACTTCTGAAACATGTCGCGCATGCAGCCGATGTAGCAACAAAACACTCGTTTTCATTTTTCATGGTTTTCGAATAAAAGGGTGTAGAGGCAAAGAAAACAAACTCACCTTCAACGATGGCAGAGGCCTGTAGTTTTAACGCGATAGCGTTTAAGAGCTCGTTTCGCAGAAATACCGGCGTCGGCGTCAGTGTCGGCGTCGTTGGTTGTGAGCGAAAAATCATCATCTTGTCCGTGACCGAAAAATTAAGAAAGATGCCAATAAAATAAATAATAAAAAATTTCCGGGTCCGAGTGAGGTTCGAACCCGGGCCGTCTGCGTGGCACGCAGGTGTTCTAACACACAGCCACGCCTCTGCTTGGAAATGCAGTGAAAATAACTTCATCTGCTTGGAAATGCATTGAAAATATCTTCCTCTGCTTGGAAATGCATTGAAAATAGCTTTCATGTTTCGCAAGCGCAGGCGTCCTTTATATAGGCGTCGCAATATAACATGTAATATCCCAGGAATATTGCGTGCTCCAAGCGTACATTGCCATCGGGCGTCAGAATATGTGACTATCAAAACGATTTCGTAGTTTAAAGCCGGCCACCCATTACAAAGGGCAGACACCTTACTGCGCGTATTCCCTTAACACCACGTAGTGGGTGCATAGCAAGCATGCACTAAGTGGTTGAAGTAAGCACTCGGGACAGGATGTCGCTATCGCGTTCAACTCTTAAAGGCGAACATTAAGGGTCCCCCAATTTTTTCAATCCGCATATCCCAGGAGTGGTAAAAGCACATCAAGGTGATCGCGTTCATTCCTGCAGCTAAGGAAAAATGAAGCTGCGAGAGTCACGCACGGAAGCTGAGACGTCCATTTCTCCGTCGGAAAGATTACGGAACTAAGCCTGACAGTCCGCGCTGCAGCCACTCGCAGAGGATACGTACGTACTTGCATGCAGGTCCACAAGTGCTGAACATGCCGCGAAGTAGCTTCTCCACAAGTGCGTTCATACCTTTCATGAATCACGGTATTTACAGTGCACGAAATAAAGCGAGAGGAGGCGAGCGCGCCACACACGACCGGCACATCGGAATTCCCTGCGGTCAACTTACACAGAGGGCAGGGCGGATATCGGCAGGGAATTCAGCGGGCAGTCCAGTTGCTGCCCACGGCTGTGCACATGGACGTTACACTTTTGCTGCGTTGTTTGCGTTGCTGCAGCAAGAAGTCAGCTATAGCATTGTTGCTTCCTGAATAGTCATGTGGTGAGTCTTCCGGTTAGAGCTAATTAAACGAACAGGCTGGAGAAATCACGTTGCCAAACGTATGTAGCTAGTACGCAAGCGATAGAATAACGCATATGCACGGGACGTTTGTAATATGCGTTCTATGGGGGTATGCGCTGCTTACTTTGAGTGGTTTCATCCATGAAAAGGTTTCGATACTTTACAGGCTTGGTAATGCGCGCTCATAGATACACTGGTACTCAATAAATACGCAACAAGTCAACATCTTTTTGTCAATCACTTTTCCGTTGATATAATCAACAGAAAAACCATCAAGTATATCTAGAGCAACGTCAAGACATCTCGCCAAGTCGTTGAAAATCGGTTGATTCAATGAATAGTCAACGGAATGTCAAGAACAACTCAATAGTCATTTTTATAAGGGAAAGCTCTCATTTTTCAGTGCAAGCTTAAGATTCAACTACTTCTGCAAAGAAACGGTACACTTTCGTCTAATACGGATTCCTACGATGAGGGGGATCAACGGCCATATTTTTTCTCCAATTTGAAAACGACGACACGCGCAGGGTCCCCTACGCATTTCTGCAGCGCGGTGCCTATCGGCGCATTGTTTGCCTGGGGGCTCCCCATCCCGAGTCAACACAGAAAAGGGTCACTTCTTCGTGCTCGCCTCCGGGGGTACTTTTCAAATAGAAAAAATGGTTGAAGCATTGGTATATTAGGCGTTCAGGAAAAAAATGTATGTTTATGAACAACAATACCCAACAGTAATCTCTTTCTTGATGCAGCGCCTCAATATCTTCTAACGTTACGTTTATACAAGCACGCGCCTGCGCTCTCCTCCGTCATTTACGCCCGCAATAGTTCTGGCGAGGGCCACTATGCGTTGATGCAGTCGGCGCTTCAAAAAATGTGTTACAGGTCCACTTTAGAGAAAACTAAAGTTGTTTTTTTTTTATTTTTTCAGCGTTTAGGTTACGACGTCACAAAATTATTTGCACCACAAATGAAGCGACGCACCGTATATAAAGCCAACTACGGGCACTCATAGCTATGCCCTCCTTCTCAGCAAGGTTTTGCCTCCGCGACTCATCAAAATGTTGCGGTTGCCTGCCATCGCAGGTGGCCGCAACGCAGTCGACTGGTTGCGCTCTCTCAAGTGCACCCCGCAGCGCGCGCCGCGGGCAACACAGACAGAGTCCATTGAGGGGTTGACATCTGCTCCGCCGGGTGTTACCACACTACCAGTCGTTCTATTAGGGGCGAAGCACCTTAAGACCGAGCCTTGTCGGCGTGCAGCTGCGTGCACGCTCATACCCCAGGTGCGAAAAGAAGAAGGAGAGCGTCCGGCGGCTGGTGTTGGGATGTACGTGATATTAGCAGCAGGGTTGCCGTTGGTGGCTACTATGCTCCAAATTGGCTACTTCTCGACCCCGTCTGGCGCCGAAAATTTGCAGTTGGCGCCATGGCTATTTTCTGGCTACTTTTAAGGGGAGATGCGAGTAAAAAAACGCAAGTTTTTTTTTTCAGAAATTACATGTTTTTGTTTTTATTTGCTTTCGCAGGTTTAGTTTCTCTACTTTCACGACAAAAAAAAACTGAAGATTGTAATTGAACTCGAAGTAGGCCAAAATCGCTTTTAAAGAGCACAAGGCGGCTACTAAAAATCTAAGAAGTCCTGATTGTCTAGAGTCCCCTGGAAATTGTCACCTGGCTGCTTGCCATTGCATTTCGCATGATGGGTTCACTAAAGTCACATGCTCAAAATAACCATGATTGCCAAGCTCTCATGATGGAATAAATCATCTTAAATGACAAATCTTTTCCGCATAGATGAGCTTTCACATATACCTGTGCCTCTTGCACAGCGCTTTGTTTACCGGTTGACAGTTTTTGCTGATTTTTCATGTTCCTCGCGTAGCGATCGGTATTTTATTTGGCTACAGTGGAAGTGGACTCGCCTGCGCACCCTCCTGGCATGCCGCCGCCGTCGACGGGCCCCTCGAGGAAAAGGAACAGTCAACTCAGCGATGCCGACAGTGAGTCCACCGAACTGTATTCGGCGAGCAGTGACGACTCCGACGATGACTTCACGCCTGTTTACAATCGTAAACCAAAGCGAAGATCGCTGGCTGCTTCACCACCTTCAACCGCATCCACTGTGAAGCCGAATGTGTCTTCAACGAACTACACCGTCTTATTTGTGCGAATTACGCCATCGGACAATCTGAGACACCTGAATCGGCAGACCATCTCGAGAAAACTGGAGTCGCTGGCACCGAATGAAATCAAGGATGTTCGGGTCAACCCCCGCAAGAATGTCTTGGCCATCGACGTTATACACCAGGCATCTCTGCTTGCTCTGACCAGGGTCACAGACTTCGACGGTATCAAGGTGCGAGCTCACATTCCACTTAGCAAGGACATGGTCGTAGGTGTAATATACGATGTCGACATCTCCATTCCTTGTGGTGACCTTCCAAAGCTGATCAAGGCAGTTAGTGACGATAGCAATATCGTCCAAGTTTCACGACTGGGCAACCCGCGTTGCGTAAAGATCGTCTTCAAAGGCGACACATTGCCATCCCACGTGAAGGTGGGACACTTTCGTCACGTGGTACGTCCATTTACACCAAGACCACTCCAGTGCCTTAAATGTCAAAAAAAATGGGTCATGTGAGCGGGGTTTGCTGGAACGTGGTGATTTGTCCCCGCTGTGCAGAGCCACACAACGTGGAATCCTGCCGAGCAACCACCCTGAAATGTACCAACTGCCAAGGATTGCACGAAGCGTCATCAAGAGACTGTCCATTTGTTCAGAAAGAATGGAGTGTCTTGAAACAGATGGTACGGGACGGCTCAACGCACAAAGAGGCTGTTGACATTGTAAGAAATAGACAACGGCGCTCGCGTCGGCGGCGAAGGTCTAGGGCTGCTGCTGCTCAATCTGTACGGACACCGCGATCTCCTACTCCGACAGACCGACAGACTTATCCTAAGCGACAGCCACCACCACTGCCGCCACGACCACCGCCCAACGCATCACAGTCGGAGAGCCGAAAAGATGCAGAGGCTTTGAACGCGGCGGCGGATGTCGCGTGGCCCTCACTACCACCACTGAGCACTCATAAAGAGCCGGTGCAGAATGCCCCGCAATCATCGCCCTCAGAAGATTTCCGCGACGAAAATCTACAAGTCCTCACTGTGTTGAGGTCTCTCATGACCACGATGCGCACTCTTCTCAACAGGATGACAACTCCATCAGCTCAATGCGCACTGCAAGTCCTGGATTCCTTGGAGCCAGTCCTTGCAAGCCTTTTTAACATCTCAAGTTCCATTCCAGTTTTAGACAACCGCAGAGGAACCGAACTAAAATATTTCTCGGTTGTGACAGCCTGTGTGTGCGCTGTGAACGCTGATATGTGTGCGCGCGTATGACTTGTTCTCTCTTTCCTTTTTTCTTTCTCTCTTCTTTTTCTCCCCTTCTCCCTTCCCCCCCCGCGTAGGGTAGCAAACCGGGTACAACCTGGTTAACCTCCCTGCCTTTCCTTTGCCTTTCTCTCTTTCTCTCTCTCAAGACACAATTCTGGGCAACTTCATGAGTTTTTACATCATGTTTTTGGTACTTCTGATA
This sequence comes from Rhipicephalus appendiculatus, assembly GCA_030522465.1. NCBI lineage: Eukaryota > Metazoa > Arthropoda > Arachnida > Ixodida > Ixodidae > Rhipicephalus > Rhipicephalus appendiculatus. The sequence continues at coordinate 11,822 of JALIZH010020690.1, read as the reverse complement.
GCCAGATCGAGATGAAATTTTGCCCACATATTTCTTAACATGTCCAGAGTGCAAGTATCTACTTTAAAACTTGATATTTCCAAATATAATTATTAGAAATTTAAAATAAGCAATTAGTATGGTCTGAGCATTCCAAGGCTTCTCACACTACAATTTTTCTTGTCCATTAAAATGTCTTATACGCTCTTTCTTGATATTTATTTGCATTTTACATATAATGTGGAGCAATATGAGCCAATAATGGGTCAGAACGATAAAGATTTACTGGCAAAAGAAGAGTCTACAAAAGGCACTATATTTTACACATTGTCGTTGCACAAAACAAAAACTGTACAACTTACTATAAAACTAATTACATATTTGAAATCAGCATAAAATCCTATATATACAGTAAAAATTTCACTGCCTTAGGCTACAGGTTAACACAACTTTTTTCCGAATCGCATCTCCCCTTAAAGTGCTGATTTGGCGCATTAAGTAGCCATTTTTTCTCATTTTTGCCGACGAAACACATTGTTTTTAAGCTTTTCTCTCTCTTCAGCGGATGCGTACGGTCGTCCTCCACCCACCAGTAGGCTGGTGCGCATAGAGGTACCCTTACGCGACGCTTAGCGCGTCTCCAAATACGGAGCAGCGAAATTGCGTGCATGGTGACGAACACGTGGCCAGCTCGGTGTTCAAGCTTCCCGTCATCTATTGTAATGCTACGCGCAAGTTTTACGAATAATTCTGATGCGCAGTGCGTGTTCTCGTGTAAACCTGGGAAAACAGACATCTGCAACAAAATTTAGCTGGCCTGTTCATCTACTATCAGAATTTGGTCTGCAGCTTCAACGAAAATCTGTTTCAACTTTACATGTTCCTTCTGACTTGCTGGCTGGAATATTCTATTGTAACTTTGTGTCTGGCAAGAACTCATATATTCTACATGAAGTATATGCACGCGTCGTGAATTTATCATAATTCGATCACTTAAATTATTTCCAACTTATCGGCGGCTTTCTATGCTCTTACTTATTCAAAATGGTAATATTTATTTATTAATACTAAAGAATCTGCTCATAATACCGCTTCTGTTCCACTTGGCTACAAATTTGGCGATAATAATAAATGGCATGGCTACTTTTGGCTTGAGTTCCGGCTCCTTTTCAAGTCCACCCAACGGCAACCCTGATTAGCAGAGACCTCGAAGGACCTCGAACTGCCAATAACGAGTCAATCGAACAACGGAGAACACGCTGCAATAAAATTATCCAACAGAACCGTCATCATGAGAGTGTACCTGGCCCCCTAATCTATCCCGAGGTAACGTAGAAGAGTACATCGATCTAGCAATCTGCGACTATGAAACAAAGTACAAGAACAACCCCTTCGTACTGGTCGGTGACCCTAAGGGAAGATGCGATTCGGAAAAAAAAAGTTGCGTTAATCTGTAGCATAAGGTGGTGAAATTTTTGCTCTATATATAAGATTTTATGCTGATTTCAAATATGGAATTAGTTTTATAGTAAGTTGTACAGTTTTCGTTTTGTGCCACGACAATGTGTAAAATATAGTTTTTTTTGCAGACTCTTCTTTTGCCAGTAAATGTTTATCGTTCTGAGCCATTCTTGGCTCATATTGCTCCACATTATCTGTAGAATGCAAATAAGTATGAAGAAAGTGCGTATAAGACATTTTAATGAGAAGAAAAAATTGTAATGTGAGAAGGCTTAGAATGCTCGGACCATACTAATTGTTTATTTTAGGTTTGTAATAATTATATTGGGAAATATCAAGTTTTAAAGTAGATACTTGCACTCTGCACATGTTACGAAATATGTGGGCAAAATTTCATCTCGATCTGGCTATCAGAAGTACCAAAAACATGATGTAAAAACTCATGAAGTTGCCCAGAATTGTGTCTTGAGAAAAAACGCATTTTAAAGGTATATGTGAAAGCTCATCTATGCGGAAAAGATTTGTCATTTAAGATGATTTATTCAATCATGAGAGCTTGGCAATCATGGTTATTTTGAGCATCTGATTTTAGTGAACCCCTCATGCGAAATGCAATGGCAAGCAGCCAGGTGACAATTTCCAGGGGACTCTAGAAAATCAGGACTTCTTAGATTTTTAGTAGCCACCTTGTGCTCTTTAAAAGCGATTTTGACAAACTTAGAGTTTAATTACAATCTTCAGTTTTTTTTGTCGTGAAAGTAGAGAAACTAAACTTGTGAAAGCAAATAAAAACGAAAATATGTAATTTTTGAAAAAAACGCGTTTTTCGACTCGCATCTTCCCTTAACGTTGACATCACGGAAAACGACTGGCTTTTGCAGTATATGACGTCTCGACATCCTCTACGATGCATTTAGTATGACTGTAAACAACCAATCACCCCCAAGGGGGACGTGCATAGACCTTGTCTTTGGCAACGTCAGGTTAGATGCGCTCGAAGAACCATTGGCTCTACATTTTACCGACCACAAAGCGGTGATAATGAAAGGAAAACGGAATTCAGAACTCAATACGACATACGAGTTATGACGAATAAAACACATTGTATAAACCGAACACACGCGTTGTCAATGATTTCCATGAGCGAGTGGGCAAAATGCCACGGGAGATTCACGGCTACCGAGCAATCAGCGTGCTTCGCCCACTCATCCTCATTCACTGCGTGGATATGCGTGGATTTTTTTAGTCTTATGTAGGGCGACATGCGGCATGCGGACAATCAAAAATATTGAAGAAGGATCACCAATGCACACCCACACTCGAACAGTGTGGGTGTGCATCAGGGCTGAACTGATGACCGTATATGCGTGGATCCCGGCTTTAATCTGATAGCGAGAGCCCGACGCTCGCTGCAGCGACTAGCTGACGCGACTGCTATCGCTGGGTGATTTGCATGCCTTACTCGATGTCATAATTTTGATTGTCACCAATCGCTAGATTTGTGGCACGCAAGGAAGCTAGAGAACTTCATGGATTCATGGTGTCTCACAAAAGAAACCTCGATATGAATTGTTGCGCAATCACGTTAAGGCGGATTATGTTCTAACAAAGGCAGACGGTTTGCACTGTCCTTCAGAGCTTCAGTGACGCAGACTGGATACATCCAATTAGATCGGTTGCCGGTGTTATTTAATATTAAACAATGCTACATAGAAAAGACGCGACATGTTGGAAACTCGTTGTGCACAGACGATCTGATATGAGTAATCCACGTGTTTCAAGTATTTTAATTATTTACACAGTTGACACAGCAGGCCCAAATCAATCTGCAAATTGTTCTTAGGATTAGCTTTACCAGCTCAATGCCTCTGTACTGAATTGTCAAAACTGTTTCAGGGTCCCCTTGAAAACTTCTACGCCTCAGTCATAATAGTGTGAAGTGGTCTGACGGTGACAAAGGCTGGAGTAAGACTGAAAAATACGTACCTCTTTATTGGGCGAACCAGCAAATGAAACTTCGATGTACAAGCAATATACACTGCACACTGATAGCAACAATAACTGTCTAGCTGAGCGGTGACTTGGGCTAGTTGTTGGTGGTTCATGACTTCTGGTTGCGCTGCGGATGAGGCAGCCTATCTCTGACACTACGGAAGATGTGAATAAACCAGTTGTGAGTTTGCGCACCACCTGTCCTGAAGTCCCTTTCTCGTCCTCGTCTCGTCCTCCGCAGCGCAGCAAGAAATCATAATAACTGTCGATGGCCGTCGAGTATACAGACCAGCAGTAAAGCACGACAGTAGCTTATTCCCGTATTATCGAAGGTTCCACTGTTATTGTTGGTAGCCGGGCTAGTTCCATAGTAGACTGTACTCTTTGCGTTTAGCGCTGACGCTTTTTAAAAGATTCTCAAAATAATCTGGAAGGTTCCCAGACATTCCGGTGCTGCTTGGTCAACGCATGGTTATACGTGTAATGGACCGGTTACATAAAGAGACCAAAGGAAGTGTGCCTGATAATACTCTCAGCAGGGTATTGAGATTTCGTGTTCGTGTGTCAGGTACCGACTTATGACATCAGTATAGCACCCTATTACGAAACACAGAGTCATCAGTTCGACAGTACTCATGAAATGTAGAGGTTGCGTTCCTTCTAATACATACTTTGAATGATCCAGTGATTAATGCCACGTCTTTGCACATAGTAATAATGTAAAGAAAATAACCCTTCGTCTGGAGGTTAAAATTCTCGTTACTCTATCAATGAAAATTTGCGAAAGCATTACCGCCGGAACCGGTCTTGTATTCCATTGTATTGTTATCACCATATTTCCAAAGTTGTTTGTTAGTTTCTCTCCTGAAAAGAAATATCAGTGAGGTCACATCTACTCCGCTCACTTGCTCCTTGTTCTTACCCAGAATCTCCACCTGGATAGTTCGTGCATTCACCGATCTGCACTTCACTCTGATTATGGAAGTGGCGTTCGTACCAAGTACGCGGAATGAAACTTCCATCAGTTGTGCGTAGTCTCAGTAAGCAACGGTTGTTCTCCCACAGCTGCAAAACAATCAGTGATAGAATTATTCTTTGGAATGAGGAGCCAGTTTTGAGACATTGTCTTCAAGAGACTCGGCCTCACACATAGCTTACAGGGTGGGATGAATTTTGTAAACCTAAATAATTTTAAATGAGGACTAATAATAAATAATGTTCACGTGAAAATCACATAGAAGCACAGGTAAAATTAACAATAAAAGTTGTACAGAAGAAAAACGCACGAGGTAAACGACTTTTTATATTACGACATGTCGTTGTATTTAATTATTGAACAAATGAAGAAAATACAACATGGCCGCGATTTACTTTCAAGTCGCCCTCATCAGGGCGTGCGAAACGTTTTCATATTTATTGTAGTTAGCATTTCTTATTAAGCTAAGCCAAGCAGATATTCTTCCTGACAGTTCCTATATGCAGAATTGTACTCGTTGTGCTGCTTGTGTGGTCAACTACGCAGAAAAACATCATGCTGCGCCTGAATATACTCACAGGCGTGTATATAGAGCAAGGGCCTCGAACACGTGGTCCGTCGCTTCACAAAGAATAAATATTTGTTACTTTCCTAAATGACATTCGCGTTATTTTTTCGCCTACTGCTAAAATAACGCTTCACTCGGGTAAGCTGCTGAGGCGGGACTGGTCTCGACCAATGCTTTCGTGAAGCACTCCATGCGGTCACTATGTGTTGAAACATAACAGTGGCACAACAACTATGTATTTTAGAGTCGGCGTTGAGATGCTAGGCATTCTGTAGATAGACAGCGGAATATATCTCGAATCCTGACGCTACATACCAAAACCCCTTTCGAAGAGACGCATATAAATATAGGGTAAAGGCGTTCTATCAAATTGCAGTGTTAGGTGAGGTGCATGTTTTTCACCCTCCCCCGTTTTGACCTTGTTCGCTGTCCTGGCCCTGGTGTGAATAAAATGTTGTGACTGTGGCCCTCTAGGTTAGGTGAGTTTGTTCAGGCCCTTGATATATAGAGGACATATCAAGAGTACGTTTTCATTATTAACGACTGTGCGTATGTGCGTCATATCGCGCCCTTCTTGGTTTCATGTCTATTTCGTCGAAGAAAATACAAGCCAATATACTATGATGTTTCCCACAACGGTTATTTTAATCTGTATTGAGCATGCATGTTTCGTGCGATCAAAAATAGATCTTGTAAAGCTTTGCCGATTCTTAAATTTGTAGTTATATACCGAAGGAAGCCTGCACAATCGTTGTGCCCAATTTCGGCCGCACAGAAATGGCGAGATACTTCGTCCGCCTCTAATTCCCAAAGAAGCCAGGTCTCCCTGTAACTTCAAATGCGTCATTGCCTCGTACATTATAAATTAAATGTACGCTATAGTAAGTACCAGTCTTTATTCGGTGGTCTCAACGAAAATAAAATGGATGAAGTAAGTAGCTTCAGCCAAATGATCTGCACTGAGACAACACAGCCACATAATATCCACGCCGCCATTTCTAAGTATGACTCACAATGCAGAAGCAGCAGATGTCGAAATCAGGGCGCGTCACTTTGATTATGCAAGGCACTGTAAAAGACTCGCTAGTTGACCTCATATTTTTTTTCTTCTTGCGCAGGCTATTCGTTCTTGTTTTCGCACTGCAGATTGGATGCGCTAATATGAGCTTCGTAATCGTTGTAACCTTGTTGCTCAATAACAACAGGCGGCATTGAAAACAAAAAAAGCGCCATCTGTCGAGAATACCTAAACCATCGTCTGCCATTTTCACTTCTGCGCGAAAATGAATCCTATCGAATATCGCAGCAGTTCAGGGTGCTAGCTGCTAGATTTCGCCTTATTCTTCGGTGATTTGGTGATGCTTAGTGCGCTGCACGAGCAATGAGGAGGCGTCTCAGCGCCGGGGTTAGGTAATACTGATGTGAGTCGAACCTCGAAAAGAAAATTAAGGCCGCTTCGCTCTAGAGGCGCTAAGCAGCTGGGCACTATCGCGATACAAGAGCATCGTGATAGTATCTTAGATGTACTTTCAAGTATATGTATTTCTGTATCGAGATACATTTGAAATATTTTTATCTCAGTAGTAAATTACCTTTAAGATGCATCCATTATACCGCGACACTGTGCAGGACAAGAGTATCCCGCTACCTTTTTTGTCGCAAATGAGCTGACGTGTATCTGAGAGGCGAAGGAATGCTTTTGTACTAAGCTAAGGAAATGCACGCCGCCAGTCGCCGACAAAATGAGGTCCGCGAAGTGTTCCCCACACGCACAGTATGACTCAAGTGGTAAAGCGCCCGACGCCGTGACGGCAAACTCGCGACGGCAGCTTGTATTATCATGCTCTGACGACGAAAGTCGTGGTCCCAAAAACAGGTGCGGCACCACTCATTTTTTTTTTTCGAGTGGCATGACATTTTACGAGTCGTGTGTTGAGACCGAACCGACGTTATCTAAATGGCAGCCTATTCGAGAAGCTGCTGTTGCTTAAGTGTAGTTGTAGCAACAACCACCTCTCCATGCAGATCCTGTGTCTAGGGTAATTGGATACTTTTGCTCATTTCATTGGTGCTCGTTAGGGATTTGAGCGATATGCTTCACTTGAAAGTTTCAATGCGGTGAAACATTAATCACCATATTATCCTGCATCTGATGAATGTCCTTGCAGGGGCATCAGTACTCCCTAAATAGCCAAAATTATTCTAGAATTTGTATGCTCGTATCTTTATTTCTGTATCTGTATTCGGCAATACTTTTTTTCGTCTTTTTTCAAAAGTATTTCAGAAATATCACGTTACGTGAAAGAAAATCTATCTCAGCATTGTATGTTACGCTGCCAGCGAATCTGTATTCCGGAATACTTTTTTGAGTATCTCTGCCCAGCTCTGGCCTGAAGGAACTGCGCAGCTGGGCGGCCTTTGTTTCTCTCTATTTTTTCTTTCTTTATTTCCTGTTTGTTTCTTTTTCTCTCATCTTTCTGTTTTCACACGAAAGCGTTGTATGCCGGGGTCCACCAAGACTTAAGTGACGCATTTCCGTCACGGATGTGACGTTGATAAAATAGACGCCACAAAATGAGAAAGAAAAATCTTTTAGAAAAAAAAGTCACAGTTTCGCCACAAGGCGAAGCAATGAATGCGATAGCAACAAATTGGAATGTCAAGCGACGAATGGCAAGCAGGTCGAAACGTGCAGCGCGCTGCTCACGCACACATGACGCACGAAAATAACATGCACAGGACGAGAGTGAACTAAAAACATTCACAGCTCGACACTTAACGTGCTGCTCAACCAAAAGCGACGCACGAAACGTATTCACAGATACAGACGAGCGCGAACTAACAAGTGTCACAGTTGTTACTTCGCTGTGTTTGAAAAGCGTGCTTTTTTCGCGAACGGGGGGACTGCAGTGGGCGAAGTGAACTTCGCGCGCCCGGTAACTACAACGCAATCGTTCCGGCGAAAGCCCAAGGCCAATTCTCCACTACCGTGAGATAGGCGCGCGCGTGCACGGGCATCTACCACCCCCCCCCTCCAGGCAAAGTGCGCGCCGGAGATCTAGGAGCGCCTGAGAGCGCGCGTCGCGACAAACGGGGCGCCCAGCTAAGCCCCGCCGAGCGCGGCCTTTGCGCCATCTCCCTGGTAATGCTGAAAACACGCTGAAAACTCGCTGTATATAAATAGCTCGCCGTTTGAACGTAGAAGGACGTGCGCTTTCGTGGCTCAGCGGTTAACGCCGCGCGCTGTAGAGCGAGATGTCCCTGGTTCGATGCCGCGCGTCGGAAACATTTTTCTGAATTATTTTTCTGTGTGGCTTTTAAATGCGAAGCATTTCTTTGCGAACTTCGGCGAATTTGAGCGTATCTATCTATCTAGCTATCTATCTAGCCGCCTACGACTTTGTCCTCTCCTGGGCGTATCGTTAATGGGATTTATACCAAATTTGGTATGGCATAACATGACCGTATGGCGAACATAAATGGCTGGTCATATCATGAAAATCATGAGTAACTTGTCATGAAAAGTATGATTTACATGCCACGCTCATGGCGCGCTCGCAGCCGATTCGTAAGCTTGATTTTCGCCAAATTTGTGATTGAGTGACGTGACTGTATGACGAACGTAAATGACAGGTGGTAATATGCAAATAATGACGTGCATGTCATGAACAACATGATTTACATGCCATGCTCATGGCGCACTTGCGGCCGTTTTGTTAGTTTGATATACACCAAACTTGGTATTGACAGTGATGCGATTGACCAAAGCCACTTTGGCGCAGCTTCTGAAGCAGCTACAATCTCACTTTGGAGCAGCATAACCAGTGTTTGGAGCAGTTACTTGCCGCACATTTTCGAACGCAAACATTTGTCTCAAAGCCGGAGCTGTTGCACCACATATCAAAGGTGTTCTTAAATGACGCTGGCTTTCCCTGATGCTTTAGTTACAAAACTGGAAGCACAATCTGTCATAATTTTTCATGCATTCTATTTACTTTCCCAAAAATGTCTGATTACATTTGTGCTTTTAGTAAAACCTAGTCCTGTATTGTGTGGATAAGTGTCTGCTGTCATGCTTTATGTACAGAATCATTAGGGTCCTGGCTAATGAGCAGTTAAATAAGGAACAGGGTTTAGTAACTGGTAGTTTCTTCCAGTTATTGAACGTGTGCTCGACAAAATTTGCGTTGATGGGGGAGTACGTATTTACATTTGACAAGCTGGTTGACATGAAGAGCTGCCGAGGTCGACAAGCCCAGCCGAGATATACCGAAATACGGGGACACCATGTTACTTGGCGAAGTAACAGTCACTGCATAGCCCGTGGTATTGTTGGTAAATCTGCCCTGTGCAGGGCTGGGCAGTATCGAAGATACATGTATCTTAGATACAGTTTGGGTATCTTGTATCTGTATCGCGATACGTCTCGCAAGACGAGTATCTGTATCTGCATTTCTGATACATTTGATAATGTATCGTGTATCTTAAGATACAAGATACTGCGACCGCAACGCTACCATGCGAAACATTAATCGCTGACTGAGCTTCGCTTATCAGGCTGGTACTGGTGCCACTAAGCCATCTGAATAAATCTGAGGGCAGTGACATAATTTTATACTTCCGCCCTACTCCACCCGTGAGGGTAGGCGATGAGGTGTTCGCGTCCCTTTTGGTGGAGCAGAGCAACATGACAGAACTGTCGCAATATCGACAGAAACTACGTTCGCGTGCTTGCCCACATACCTTTTGTTTTCTCGGTTTTTTCTCTATTTAGTTGTGTCAATGTCATGACACTTACCCTTAGCCACCTGCAAGCACCACCTACCACAATGCGTGCGGTGATGACCGCACAAATTCCGATGCCGCTGTCCAACGTGGAACTATGCCGATGCTATATCTACTAGAACAAGCGTTTACCTATCAGACGATATCATGGCGTACCGTGTCGCTTTCTTCCTGATATTTCTATTCAAAGAGCTCTTCAAATTTAATATGATTGTTAGCACAAGTGCTTTCTCAGTTGTCCTTCTCTTGCATCCCATACATTACCTAGGGCTCTGAACTGTTTTTTTTTTTCAGTCTGGTGAGTGCAAAATATCTTTTCTAAAGTGCAGTCAAAATAAGCTCTGTTATATCCTTACTTTTAACTGTCTACTTTATTTCTGCTACTGGTTACATATTTGTATTCACTTGAATTTACGCCGAGGCGACTTGGGAAACAATTATGTCATAATGTGGGCATGCATAGAGTATGCAGCACAAAACATTTTGCTTATTGCTTGGTAAAATGACCAAATTGAGTTTGCATTATATAATGACAATAATTAGGAGCCGTCTTAAAGATTTTAGGACGGGGATACGAGAAACATTCTGATATGAAATTGTACGTTTTTTCTTATGAATGTCCCAACGAACCATTTTAGGCAATTGTCCATAGGCACCGATTTTTTATTGTCTTACCTTAACAGGTAAGTTGACGATACTTCATGCTTAATTTTCATAGCTATTAAGAGTGCCACCTGTATCGTGTATTTGACCTTATTCACTATGAACGCGTTTGTCAGCTTACGCGAGCACCAGCGATAATTTTCGAAGGTGCGATCACTGCTGTATAAAACAAGACGCATTCTGCCGATGATCAGATTACTGAAGGCCGACGACATTTATTGCCGCTATCAGTGTACAGCGCGCTTTGCTTGTACATTGAGTTACTTATATTTCTGGGCAGAAATTAGCTCAAAAAAGGAGTTTCCTCTCTACCAGAGTGACTGTCACATTCTTCATAGTCACCACCACGTGATAATACAATAGGTCTGATGCGTTTCTGGGGTGCACATGATCTCTCGTTCAAGAAAAAATTGATTGCACGTTAGACAGACAGTATATAGATAACGAACGGCCTTACGCCAGTAGATAGGAAGAATATGAAAAGTAATAGCAGCTTTATGTGCTCTACGTAGGCCCATATGCACAATGCGCCCCAAAAATGTCGCTACCAGCGTGGTTACTGCTGTACCCTGGTGATTCGGTATTGCAAAATGGTCTTTTTATGGACAAGGTACAACTGCCCACCGGTATTTGGCCATCGTGTGAAGGCATCTTATTGAAACTGGTGTGGTCAGATGCCAATGGGCTAGCTGGTCGGCAAGCTCAGCAGCGACTCCAACCAATTAGAGAAATGGCAAGCAAGAACCGCTGTCAGCGAAGTGTCTACAGTGCTGTCCTATTAAGCAGCTAAAACAAACGATAATACGTTCTTCGGAAGCAAACTAATTTACTTTGACCAAGAAGGACAAACCTTTAATAATGATATCTGAGGTTTTACGTCCCAAAACCACGATATGATTATGAGAGACGCCGTAGTGGAGGGCTCCGGAAATTTCGACCATCTGGTGTTCTTTAATGTGCACTGACATCTCACAGTACACGGGCCTCTACCATTTCGCCTCCATCGAAATGCGACCGCCGCGGCCGGGATCGAACCCGCGAAGGACAAGACTTTTGAGATACGAACAAAAACTTCTTTAAAATAAAATTGGCCACATTTTGAAAATTTTCAAGCAGACCTCTTTGTGCATAGGCGTTCGCTACTGCATTATTGGGGTCTATAACAACAAATTTGCGATTGTATCGAAGTATCTTAAGATACAATTTGGAAGTATCGTATCGGATTCAGTTTTGCGGTGTTATCTTGTATCTGTATCTCCAATACTTTTTGCCTGAGTATCTTGTATCGTATCGCGATACAATTTCAAAGTATCTTTGCCCAGCCCTGGCCTAGTGTATGGTCTTAAAACTTAGGTACCCTGCGTGAAATATTTTAGAAGTAAACTAGAAGAAATAGCA
>JALIZH010020689.1:0-24810 GCA_030522465.1 Rhipicephalus appendiculatus | reverse complement strand
CATGCGCAACATGACTTGCATGCCACACTCATGGTACTCCCGTGGTCGTTTCGCTAGCTTGATATACACCAAATATGGTATTCAGTGACGTGATTGTATGACAAGGATAAATGACAAGTGGTAATATGCAAATCATGACATGTCATCTGCAACATGACTTGCATGCCACGCTCATGACACTCTTGTGGCCGTTTCGCCAGCTTGATATACACCAAATTTTAAGGTGAAAGCCTTTAATGTCTCATGCTCGCGTCCGCCCGTCCGTCCATCCGTCCCTCCAGCCGTGCCCTGGCACAGTGCCAGGTGGGCGCCGGGGCGCGCAAACGGACGCCGGTCGCGTTGGACTCTACAGCGCTCGCGCTTTGCTTGCGTAACGTCGCATTGCCCAGCGTCTCTAATCATGCAAGGAGGGAGACGCGCGCATCACGTTTCATTCTGACCGACCCCGTCTCAGTGGGCACAGGCGTTCGAGGAACACGCTTTGGAATTGACAAATTGTCCGTCAATTTAAACGCTGGAACGCGGATGGCGTCTGCACGATGCGCAGAGCGCGAGAATACGAACGCATGCGAAATGGAGGCAGATTGGTCTCGCGTCTCGCTGTGATTTGAGGTAAAAAATTAAGCGAACATAAGTGGCAGGTGGTAACATGTAAATCTTGGCATGCATGTCATCTACAATGCCACTTACATGCCACGCTCGTGGTGCGCTTGCGTCCAATTCCCCAAGATTGATATACACCAAAATTTGTATTTCGCGACGTGACTGTTTGACGAACACAAATGACAGGTCCTATCATGTAAATAATGACCTGCATATTATGTACAGCATGATTTGCTCCTTGCTGGCTGCTTCGCATCACATCGATTCCCACGGTGCGTGGGATCTGCCGGTTTTTTCTCATGTTTTCGTGCGCTTGGAGGTCATGAAGCTTCCTATATCCCCATGAATAAGAAGAGGAAGCCGGACACTCATTGCTTCGCTCGGGGTTGCCGGACAGGTTACCCCGGCCGCCGCGTAGAAAACAGACGAAATATTTCGTTGTTTTTGTGCCAATAGAGGAAGACCACCGGAAGGTTTAGGAGCGGAACCTCGAACGGAAGGACCAACTTCCAGCCGAGACATCTGTGGTGTGCGAAAAGCACTTTGCTGAACATTTTGTTCTTCGCGATTACGCACATGTTATCGACGGTAAAGAATAGCGAATCTCCCGGGGAAGGCCTGCGCTTGCTGCAGGTGCGGTGCCAACGCTGTTACCGGACCTACATGCATACCTTTCAAAAATAGTTGTGAAGCCAAGAAAAAAGAGAAAGCGTCGCGGTGTTCCTTCGTCTGAATCGGCGAAGAAAGTACGGTTGTTTCGCCAATGTAAGGAAGCTATCGTAAGGAAGGTAGCCTTTATACCATTTCTACATTTACATATTCATTCCTGTGGTTGTCTTGACATTGTGGAGAACTCAGTACTTATGTAAAATTTGTGTTCGCATATATGTGTGGTAAATTATTTTTTAAATGTTGATGGCTTTTTTAATTCAATACATGAAATGTAGACTGTCTTTTGATGTATTGTACTTGTAATAAAAAATCTGCCATATCCACGAAGTGAATGATGATGAGTGGGCGAAGATCGATCGTTTTCATCCATGGCAGAAAGAGAATGTGTGGTCTGGAACGCGCTTATACTTCATGGTAATCAGCGTCATCGTTATCACGTGTAGTGGGTACATTCTACTATACTGAAACGCGCTTATACTTCATCGTTATCACGTGCAGTGGGTACATTCCACTATACTGCGTCATCGTCATCTTTATCACGTGGAGTGGGTACATTCCACTATACGTGGCTATCTACCTACTACTACTACTACTACTACTACTACTACTACTACTACTACTACTACTACTACTACTACTACTACTACTACTACTACTACAGAGGAGGGACAGACCCACACCCTTAAGAGCTTCGCCCCTAATACTTGAGCTTAGTCGAAAGCGATCTTGGTTCGACATTTTATTTCATTTGTTCACATGCATCATTGGCTTCAGGCTTGGTGGGGAAAGAACATTGATGTTTCGTTTGGCAAACCACTACAAAAGTATTCTAGTTCACTATAGCAGGGTTCCGCTTCAGAGGAAGTGGGGGCGAGGGGTCTCCGTCGCGCCCCCCCTCCCTATTTAAAGGGCCCGTCAACAACCCCGAGGTCCAAAAAATTGTTATAGAGAGAAGTATGTGCACTTTTGCTATGTGAACCTGCTGCCGCAAGAATTTTGCGAATACGCGCAATAATAAGGAAGTTACAGGGGTTAGAACATCCGTTTCAGCTGGTTTCAAATTTTCGCGCGGCCTCGCCACCCTCCTCCGCTGTAGAAATGGGGAGGCGTAGCCCGTCGTCGTGACTCCGCCCACTTCGGCAACGTGCACGACGTCAGTGATACGTCATCGGCGCGCAGCCAACGACCGAGCAGGGCTTCCCCCACATGAGCACGTGTCAGCGGCGCAGGGAGGAAGCGCGATGCGAGAGACGACCCTTTCCCTAGCGGTAAAGTAGCGAGACGCCTCTTTATCTCGGAGGCTTTCGTTCTGGCAATACCGCTTCTCCCGGTGGTCTCGGGCTCTACAAAATGGCAGAGGGCAGCACAGTAAAAAGAAAATGCGTACTGCGCGGCCGAAACTGCATCACCGTAGGGCCAAGGCGCTGTTTCGTAGGGCAAAAGACCAATCGACGAGCTCAGTGCTACGTCAGGTCGGCGATCGCCGACTTGACGTCACTGCGCGTACAAGGAGGATGGGTCAGGTGTAGGAAAGCAGCGCGGAAATTGTTTTTCGAAATGGAGGGTCTGCGCGGCGCGCAGCGCTGTAATATTCGGGAAACGTGGTCGCCGCGGTCTACTGTACGAATTGGCGAGCTTGTTTGGGGGGTGTTAAAAAAAAAGTAAGGAGCCTGTTGACGGGCCCTTTAAGGCAATGTATGGGGCAGACTTTGCGGCCCCCCTCCCCTCTGAGGTGATTAGGGGGGCGGTCGCCCCCTCCCCCCTCTTGCGCACGCCTATGGCTGTTTCATACAAACCGTCTTTGAGCCCCGCTATACCTCGGGACACGTGTTCGCGAAACCCAAAGACATGTTGCCCAAATACCGCACACCTACGGACGATCGGTGCGAGATCATCTACAAGTACGATGATGGAAAGGAAAGGTTGCTAAAATCAACCATGCAACGCTTTCTTAAACGGAGCTTGTTGAACACTGCTGCACAGGGTATAGCCGTGGTATAGCTTTGACCTAAACAATGCGACAACGCTTGATCATGAACGAAAGCAGGGGGGGGGGGGGGGAGGCTTCTGGAGACGTGGTTCATTCGCCATGACGCATCGGTTTGCAACAGCAAGCGCAGCCTCCTACCGAACATTTGTGAGGACATGTGTGTGTCTAATGGACTGATCGCAGCGCGCAAATTTTGTTTTTCATTTTTTTTTTTTTGTTGCCAGTGAATACAGAGGATGCCGCCTGCACAGGAGGCAAAACGTCTTTCATTTTGTTAATAATTCTTGTGTTAGGTCGGAGTAGGCCTTTGACAATCAATTTCAAAGAAGTTTCAAATTGCTTCGCTAGTTCACAGCACTTCTGGCTTTCAGCCTTTTCGCGCTGCTGTTTTCTAGTCACCTGTCAAACACGATTAGCTCGGCGCCTCGGACGAAGGAATTCTCCACTGACACACCAAGAACACAGCTAGAAGCTCAAGTGATGAAAAGATTATATATGCCCCCCCCCCCCCCCTCCCCCCCCAAAAAAATAAATAAGGACGTGAACTTAGCAAGCTGTTCAGTCGCAGTCTGATTAATTTAAGACATGTAATTTACAAGTAAACTTCGAACATGGCCTTCTGCAGGGAAGCTTAGCGACTTCTCCTGAATTGCGAGGGGAGCCCTATTGGAAAGTTGAAAGGTGGAGAGCATATGGTAAAGAGAAAGTTGGAAAAAGGGAAAAGCGTGTAACATCGGCCTTTTGCTGTTGGATAAATTGTTATAAAAACAGAAGTAACTGTAACGGTATTTTCCGTTACAGTTACCGTGTAAAAAGTAACAGTGTTAGAGTTACAAGTTACTCCAACTTAAGTGTAACTAGTTACAGTTACAAGTTACTGAAAAAAGTAACTAGTTACCGGTAACGCGTTACTAGTAACTAGTTACTGCCCAAGACTGGTCCGTGATCCCTCTGTCTGGTTCCTCATAACCCGACCACAGCGAGCTGCCTAGCCCAACCGGCAAGTGTGCACAACACGTGCTGGTCAATGCGGGGCTCCGTGCCTCCGCGGCTAAGCGCCGATACTGGGGTAGAAAGCAGTCCGGCAGGGAGGTTCACGCACAATGGCGTCTGGCTCGATGAACTCGAGGGCCAAACGTAACACCGTAGAGTCGCTTGACGCTTCGGTGGATGTCAATTGACCCGCGTAGGAGCGTCACTGGCAAGAGTCGTCTGACTCCCTCAGAAGTGGTAGTGTGATCCTTCGCATAAGAGTCCTCCCACTCTTAAGAGGGTCCGGGCACTCTCCTGAGCGCGCCGACTCTGACCCACCAAGAGAGTCACCGTGACTCTCCAAAGAGAGTCGTATACGTGGCAAGTCAGAACTCTCCGAAAAGAGTCAGGTATACTCTTTTTTTCTTAGAGTGAAGGCTCTAAACACACATGTACCTTTTCTCCAGCAACGCTGAGAATTGATAGCGATGCCGCCAGCACTTGTCGCGATGGGTGACAGCTGTCGTCGTTCTGCTTTCGCAGGAGTTCCTGTAACTGTGCTTAACCACCTTTATTTTGAGCTTTTCAACTATTTTTGAAAATGACAACGTGCTACAATGAGATGATGTGAAATTTACACCTTCCCTGTATTTATACCGCGTTGTGTGCACCCGTACCCAAGGTTGCCTGCGCCTGTTTCATGGGTGGCTTGTCTCGGCGTCGTTACTCTCCCGACGCACGAGCCAAGCCAAGTCACCGAAAACGTCACTACGCATATGCACGGCCGCGCCGAGTAGCAGTGCGCGTCATTTCTGAGACGAAGTGTAGGTAGCAAAATTATGTCGCTCAAAAATCTTAGCGACCTGCAAACTGCGTGCACGGTTGCATGAGCACGCTGAGAAGTTGCTCAAGATGCGCTGACTAGCATGGTATCGTTACGTCACGCGAAGGTAGCACCGCTTAAATGCATACTACTAACGCAGGCCTATGCATACATTTTTATGGAGTAATATCTTTTAATACAAAGAGACGAACAATATTTCAGTACCAACAAAAATATCCTCAACCGTCTACAGCAATCAACGGTCACGTGACAAGGTACATCGATTCGTTCATGTATTTTCCACCAGAGGCGCCAAAGATCATTTTTCGCGTCTTTCAGTGAAGAAATAAAAAATATAAATCCACCTCTCACGAAAAAAACAGGGTTGGTTTGAGTCAGTGCGACGCACAATCTTTCCTTCAGTGAAGTCATCTCAGTTCATGTTCTGGGCAGTTGTCGGTCCCTTTAATGTCTCATGCTCAAACCCGTCCGGTGTTCGTCCGTCCGTCCATCCACCCGTGTCCGTCCGGCCGTCCGTCCGTCCATCCACCCGTGTCCATCCGTGCCCGTCCGTCCGTGTCCCCGTCTGCCCCTGGTATCTCAACGTCTCGCCCACCAGCCGCCGCTCTATCATGGTCGCCAGCCAGCCCACGTCAACTCGACCAGTCATGCTGCATACGTGTGTTGGTCAGACTGAACTCGGGCTCTTCTCCGCTCGGCCGCTCTGCCACGTTAGAGCTAGAATATCTAGTTTAGATCATTGAACTTACGTTTTGGTTGTAATTAAGAGTGGTTTGCCGTGTGCAGTGAACATTCACTAAGTGTAATTTTGTGCACATATATAGTTTTCACTTTAATTCTTGATTAAATGTTTCGTGTGTAGGTTTGTTAAACCAACTGCTTTGTCAATAAGACTCTCAGTGGCTCAGCCAAAGAGAGCCGTTACGAACCAAAAGAAGAATTTGCATCACAACACCCAAGGTGGACGTCTGCTTCTTCAAGACTTCTCGTAGAAGTTTCGTAGCTTTTAAGGCGAAAACCTTTAATGTCTTACTTGAAATCAAAAGGTTGCGCGAAAATTGGACACGTTCACAAGCGAGGGTACAGGGACAAGCGCAAACTCACACTACTTTATTCATGGGCGGAACCACTGAATATAAAGGAGATAGAAACACTACGATCACATGTGCATACGCCAAGAATGCCACAAGAATCACACATGCGCAGCCAGAAACCCCCCTCTCACCATTATACAGGCCGACAGAAGGATCACTAACACATGAAGATGCCTTCTGCGATATAGCAATAGGTTCGAGGACCAACCGGTCGTTCATATTCCCACTTCTACCGATAATCTTAATCTCATCAAATCGAGGATCACACGTGCACGTATTGCAATGTTCAGCTAAATTAGTCATTTCCTTTTTTCTTTACATTTTGTAGGTGCTCCCTCGCTCGGTCATTTATGCAGCGCCCCGTTTGGCCTATATATGTAGACCTTGCCGCAGCTAAGTGGAATTTCATGTACCACTCCGCATAAATGCATAAATGACCGAGCGAGGGAGCACCTGCAAAATGTAAAGAAAAAGGAAATGACTAATTTAGCTGAACATTGCAATACGTGCACGTGTGATCCTCGATTTGATGACATTAAAATTATCGGTAGAAGTGGGAATATGAACGCACGGTTGGTCCTCGAAGCTTTTGCTATATCGCAGAAGGCATCTTCATGTGTTAGTGATCCCTGTCGGCCTGTATAATGGTGAGAGGGGGGTTTCTGGCTGCGCATGTGTGATTCTTGTGGCATTCTTGGCGTATGCACATGTGATTGTAGTGTTTCTACCTCCTTTATATTCAGTGGTTCCGCCCATGAATAAAGTAGTGTGAGTTTGCGCTTGTCCCTGTAACCTCGCTTGTGAACGTGTCCAATTTTCGCGCAACCTTTTGATTTCAAGTATGTCTAACACACTAGGCCAAGAACGAGTTTTACTTTAATGTCTCATGCTCACGTCCGTTCGTCCATCCGTCCGTCCGTGTGTCCGTCCATCCGTGTGTCCGTCTGTCCGACCGTCCGTCCGTCCGTTTCTGTCCGTCCGTCCACCCGTGTCAGTCCGTCCGTCCCTGTGTCCGTGTGTCCGCCGTCCGTCCGTCCATGTGTCCCTCTGTACGTCCGTCATTTCGTGTCCGCCCATCCGTCCGTCTGACAAAACAAAAAGACATGGCATAGTCAGTCAAATGGCCACAAGCTTTCGCCGAACACACTTTGGAATGTACAAAGTGTCCTTCAATTTTTTGGACCCCTGAGCAAACAAGGCCGACCTTGAACCCTTTCACATACGCAGTCGCAATATTTTCAACATTATACAGGCCAAACTGAAATAAAACAAAACTTGTTCGTGCGCAAATATATTTCCCCGGATTTATGCGATTGAAGCATTATGTTATTACTACAAAACTTGCGCATTGATTTTGGTAGTAGAAGCGCGCCATCATATTACTGCAAGTTTGTTCAGTTATGTTTTCATTTCGGAGAGTGTTGATGATGAAATCGATCACTTTGTGTTTAATGACCCCTTTCGAAAAATAGCTTCCCCCATGTGCCACATAGTTAGAAGCCGTCACATGTAACTATACAGACAACTTTACGCCACTACCGTACTACGAAGTACGGTGCATTTGTGCATATTATGCTCGTTTAATCAGTACTTGGGGTCAAATCATTATTTGGGCGACAACTTTAATGTGACATATAAATATGAGTTTTATAAAGTAGCTATTGCAGGTACTTGAGGCGAAGACACACTGATTAAGATTTCTGAACTATGGAGTAGCAGTGAAAGTAACGTCCGTTATTCTTTTCGGGTAACGGTAACGGGAACGCGTTAACTTTTTTTTATTGGTAACGCAGGGCGGTAACGCGTTCTTATTTCTTTAGCGTAACGAGTAAAGTAATAGAGAGTTTTAGCAAGTTGTGCAAATACGATACGCAAATCCGCTACCGTATGACGGTGCGCTTCTTCTATTGTCGACCGTTTGCCAGTGAAGGCACCCGAACATCACAAAAGCTTTTTTCGAAAATCACTGTGGGTTTGTCACGCATCATTGTTGCCTGTCAGCCTACGCATTGTTAACGAGACACCTGTCGTTCGGCGGACGCACTGTCACTGGAAAGGAGGAGCGCTACCATACTGCCCTACCGTGTTTGCGTACCGTATTTCTGTCACTTGCTAAAACTCTCTATTTAGTTACTTTTTTTCAGCAACGGATACAACACTGGTATGCGGATATGTGCCACACGTGAATGGTAGAAAGGATTTCTTGACGTGCGCGACAGAGCAGTCAAGTTATTCATGTCATGACCTGTCAGTCATGTTCGTCATACAATCCTGTGCCACTAGAGCGCCCAGACGTAAGCGGACGGACGAACGGACAGACAGACGCATAGACAGACGCACGGATAGATAGATAGATAGATAGATAGATAGATAGATAGATAGATAGATAGATAGATAGATAGATAGATAGATAGATAGATAGATAGATAGATAGATAGATAGATAGATAGATAGATAGATAGATAGATAGATAGATAGATAGATAGATAGATAGATAGATAGATAGAAGCAGTCAAAGCGCCTTTAGTTCGCTAAGAAACGTGTCTCATTTCTTCGGTTACTCGGCACCCGTCAATGCAGTTTACGAGGTGCGACGGTAGCGCCAGAACACACAGCCTAGCGAGTAGACGCAGCAAAATCGGGCCCGCCACTGCATAGCCTAGCGAGCAGATGCAGCAAACTCGGACCCGCCAGGGCACAGCTGCATCTTTTTTCAGGTTGCGGTAGGGGAGTCACGGGTGATTATGGACGCACCCAGGAAGCATTTGTTGAAACGGCGGCCAAAAGGGAGACATTTGAGCGCGTCGATGTGGTCTGCGAGCGTTTCATTTTCTTGGTATCTCTGGCGGTCGGTATCGTCAATGCTGAGGCGGCACACAAGTACACACAAGAGCTCCATCGCGCCCTCTGGTCAGTGACTGGTGCCTGTAGTGCAGCTTTTCGCCGTCAAAGAAATCCCCTACCAGGCCCGTAGCCAGACATTTTTTTCGGGGGGGGGGGGGGGTCCACTTGTTGAAGGCCTTGAAAAACCTCTTTTTTCAATATTTATTCTCGGTAAAACACCCCTCTCTATCCAAATTTCGGTCCAGCCCCTGGATACGGGCCTGCCCCCTGCAGTTAATGGCGTCGCGGTGTCATCGTGTCGTCGCGTCCGACCGCGTTCGCGCCGCGCTCAAGAGAAGAATCACAAGGCCTGTCAAAGCGTATCACAATGCGTGTCACAAAGCAGCCCCGACGTCACGTTGACGCAGCGACATTATTGGCTGGAGGGGTTCCTTTGACAGCGAAAAGCCGCACTGCTCTTGACATGGAACCGAGTGTAATGAGTAGTACGTGTAGAGCCCTATAATCCTATGTGCAGGTCAATGACTTGAGAGAAGCACACATGTTAGCGGTATCACAAAAAATGATGCAGGGATTCCTAATCTGAGTGTTCTTGCATAGTGCATAACAAATCTTTTGAATTTTTATACCTATGCTGCATATAGAAGCAGTGGCGTAAATCGGGGGGGGGGGTCAGGGGGGTCCTGAGCCTCCCCCCTCCAGAAATTTTGCATTCGAACATCTTCCCTTTGGACCTGCTTTAAATTTAATTTCAACACGTGCCATTCAAGTGCACCTCAGAGTTTCAGCTCTCATATACAACGAAGGAAACAAGCGCAATGTAAGAACAAACGTCCATTGGAAGAGCATTACGACGATACTTTTGAGATCGCTTCACAATGGTGACCCTCCCCAGCGCGCTAGAAGACATACCTGAACGCAACTGCGTGACGCACCCTTGAAGGACAGGTTGCACGAGCATGAGAGACACCAGAATGAAAACGATGTCGAATCACATCATCACATTGTCATCCACAGTAAAGCATGGAATTCATGCACGCCTGGTCCGCCTCGGCAACCATCCTCGTTTCGAAAGGGGACCATTAAGTCGTCAGCTTATGAAGAATACACGATAATGCGAGCGCCCCGAAATGCCTTCTCGCCTTATCTGTGTCTTTCAAAAAAAAAAAGGGGGGGCAGGAGACATATCTGCGCTTTGTTTGTGTCCTTTACGAGAGCCCCCACGTGGAGTTCTCGGAGTTCGGTAGAGTTCTTGCCAGGTGTCCTCACTTTGCCGTCAGCTTTTATCCCCTGCTAATATGCCCCCCTACGTTGCCCCTCCAAGCTACTTCCTGGCTTCTTGTGCCCCCTTTTCTTCTTCTGAGTTTCTGTTCATTTTTTTTTATCGAAAACTTGAAGCGCACGGGAAAAACGGACGAAAAAAGGCACATATATATATATATATATATATATATATATATATATATATATATATATATATATATATATATATATATATATATATATATATATATATATATATATATATATATATGTATATATATATATATATATATATATATATATACACACACACAGGTGGTGCTTCCAACAAATTTTATTTAGCTCAACTTTCCGGAGGAGAAGATGAGCATTATAATCTTAAAGGAGTACTGACAAAAAATTTTGAAGGCGACATAACTTGTGGGATAGATTTGTGTGGACACACACGCATCATCTACGAAATATTAGCGGGTAATATAGCCTAGCACATATATAAAACCAATTTTAAAGCGCCGGTAGCGCCACTGCACGCAAAACGCACCTTTGGTTTTCATGTGAACGACGAACCGCCACCCGCGTGACGAGTTTGTGTTGGCTTTTCAAAGGAAAGAAGGCGAAGACTTGCACAGGAGTACAAAGGCCGACGTCCTTGCCGCGGCAGTGAATTTTTTGGGGGGGGTCGTGCATATTTGCTACCTTCCATAGGGTATAGCAGCACCAAGGGAGCCTTCACAGAAAATAGTTTTCCGCGTGGCGGTCATGTGAATGCGGTTATGAAACCCCTTCCAGGTGCCGCATACCGATACTGCGACTGGTCGTCTCCAAGAAACTATCCATCGCGTGAATGAACATGGCACGTTAGGGAGGAAAAATGTCGCTCCGCGTTTGCTGAGTCTTTCTGGAACCGAGACCGCTGGAACCGAGCATGGTATGCGGCGATGTCGTGGGCTCTCAAGACTGAAAACGAAGGCGCCCCCAGGGTCTGTCAGGTTTCGCGTGTAAACTGCTAAAAGGGAATTTATCAATCCCGGGAACCACCGAATAACTAGCTGGTGGGCGCTCACCTAAAAACTCTTTCCAAATTCCACGCGTTTTCTTACCCTTCCCTTCTTCTACATGCCCATGGGTGCCCACAGCTTTGTATTTCGTTTCTGCTACCTTAGTGATGATGCTGAGTTTTGGCTGTACCCTTTAGATCGAGTAATTTCAACTGTACATGCGCCCCACAGTGTAGTACTCAACAGCTCAACCTTCAGTCTACTTCCGACGTAAGGAGAGGCGCACTGGATTGTCTTTGCGTGTCTTTGAATTCATCTTTGTTGTTCATATCGAACAAGTTGGCCCTAGAGTTTGGTGACGTCGTGCGCGTTTTTGACGAACTTCTGGGCACGAACGTTCAGGCGAAGACGCCTATCCTCCGGCTTCAGCAAAGTCCATCTCACTCATCGATCGTTCAGCAGCTGCAGCCTGCACGCATCCCCATAAGCACGTGCTGGCAGCATTGCAGAGTAACTGGCCGCGCAACCTTCTTGACTTTCAACTTGACTCCGAAGATGCCGCACAAGCGACAAAGTTCGCTGAGCTCGTTCCTTCCGCCAAACTCCAAGCGACCCGCTTTGGAAGACAATGCCACCAAAGACACTGATGAGGTGAGCCTTTTGTGTAATTGGTCATTGATTATAATTTTGCTTTTTCGGGTATCACAAAAGCAACATCCAAGGACTTTTATCTTGATTAAAAAAGGGGGGATTAACAGTTAAGTGAATGCCGTCTTCTTTAATATCTAGATGTCCAATAGAGCTTATTAGAGCGCTGAATAACCGCCACAGTATGCTGAACAACTACCAAAAAATCTACTAGATAACTTTTAAATCGATGGTTTTGTGAAATGCGTTGCAAATACAGCTTCATGGAAGTATTATTATGGACTAACCAAATTTATACATTTCTCTAAAAAAGCAACAGATTTGGCGGTTTCATCCACTGATTCCAGGACCACGCGTTGAAGGATTGAAGGAAGTGCCCTTTAGAACAGTGACCTAGCCGTTTCGAGCAACTCGTCATTGCTTTAGAATAACAGAGACGAGTTAGATGGCACGCATCCATGCTAAACAGACTGGGTGTGCAAACACGGACACAAGAGATAAGTCAAGACACCACCAATGCCGGTTGTGCGCCACCAGCGGCGTTGGTTGTGGCTTGACTACTTTCTTGAGTCCGTGTTTGCACGCCCAGTCGTTTGGCATGAATACTTACCAACCAGCTCAGCTGCCTGTTATTTTAGAGTTGTTAGGGACTGTACACGCGCTTTCCGCACACCCGCATCGCACGTGGCGGGACACCAGCCGCAGGCAAGCGGAGGGTGAATGAGCCTGTCGGCGACGCTCTTTCGCCCTGCGCTTGCGTGCGGCAGGTGTCCCGCCACGTGCGATGCGGGAGTGCGGATAGCGCGTGTACAGTCCCTTAGTCGGCGCTTGTGGTGTCTTGACTCTCTCTTGTGTCCGTGTTTGCACGCTTAATCTTTTTAGCATAAATCGTTATTACCTTTGAGTTGACGGAAGCGCACCCACCTCATTGGCATGTTATCGAGGTAGCGAGTCTAGTGACTAGCTAACCGAAAAGAGTAATACCCCTGTCACACGTGACAACTTAAGTGCACTTTGAGCGAGTGCACTTCGCCGTTAGTGTCATTTGCGCGCTGTCACACGAGAAAGTTTAGTGTCACTCGCTGCAAAGTACACTTGCCGGCAAGTGCGTTCGCCAACCTCCCTTCGCTGCGACGGAGTGTGTAGCCTCGGTAGCAGTGGCTTGCACATAAATACGCTGTTGCATAAAGCGGCGCTCATAGTATTTTTAGACCATTGTATTCGTTATTAGGAATACTGCTATGTATTAAAACAAGTCATACTACAACAAAAAACCTCGCTACACCCGCCTTCGGGCAGTTTGCGGCCACGTCCGCTAGGGAGATGCGGGAGCACATGCCATACAATGGCCGCGTACGTCACATTGTTATTACTTCCTTGCACTCTTGCACATAGTTCAGTTGTTCTCGAGTCATTTGCGATGGCGTGTGCCACTGGTGCTACTTTCACGAAGACAACGTGGTCCGACGCTGTGACATGGGCCCAAAAATAACAAATATATGTTGCGCTACTAATCCGCAAATTGCCACTGTCATCATTTCCAAAGTACACTTCGCTTTCTCGTGTAGCAGCGCACCGCCAAAGTGACACTTTGTGAGCGCAAGTGCACTCGCTCAAAGTGCACTTTAGTTGCCACGTGTGACAGGGGTTACGCACCATCGACTACGCAGTTCTAGAATCAGACGAAGAAACCTCGAAACTATGGAATATTCAACCCTCCCACCTTTTCTGAAATATGCCAACAAGCGAAACTTTCCCCACGCAGTATCATACAATGAGGCGTGACATTCCTGCAGTGTGCTTTGAAAAGCTTTGTGGTGCGCCCGCCCCTTCACTGGAATGTGGAGGGGGTGAACGTCATTGGAGTAGGAGAAAGCATTCGCAAGGGTATAGTGCCTAGAATATACTGGCTAGTGTGCGGAGCGCGGGTGAGGAGATGGCCCCCGCCGCTGATGACTTCCGGCGGTGCCCGCTTGGTGCGCTGATGTGCGGGTGGGTGTAGAGTTACTGTATATGCTACCTTTAGGTAGCAGAGTTGCGCCACTGATAGAACTCGCCGCTCGCGCCCCCATTCGCCAAGCGCGCTCACGTGCGCAAAAAGCATCCTTTTGAGGGAAAGCCAACTTCACGGCCGCGCGGGTACTGGCGACCGCCGCGCCACCACCGCTGCTCTGCTCTACCGCCGTTGCCACCGCTATCGCCATCGCTGCCCAAGCACTCCGGCGAGGCGATCCGGATGAGTGCGGAATGTTTTTCGTTGGTGTTGTGGTTGTGTCTTTCGTTGTCCGTTTTTAGTGAATGTCAGTGTTAGTAGTGCCTGTGCGGCGTTGCGCCGCGACTCAGTGCTGCCCACTGGTCAACGGCTCACTAGCCGTTGACATAAATTGAACGGGACGGAACGATAAAATTGTGCTTGAGTGAATGCGTGGATATGCACCTTACAGGTCTGTCAGAACAGTATAATTCAGTCCGGTTAATTTGCGGCATTGCATTCACCGAGTGTTTACTTTATGCCACAACTACGTAGATATGCGAAAAATTCTCGTTTGCTTGCGTTATTTGTAAAACACGGAGTGATAGTTCCAGCAATTGTTTTCTCGACCCACCTAAGCGCTGCGTCAAAAACTACGTGAAACGAGCGATTTGCTGAACTTAATTTGTCGAGAATCTCGACAAATTAAGTCGAAGTTTTCCTGTTCGCTATTTAAAACAAAAAATATCACTTCCGATGGTAACGGCCATCGAACAAGCTATAGCACCATGCAGTTTCATCTGAAGTCATTATTTGTTCGAGTTCTCCTTTTTTTTTTTTTAATCGAAGCGAAAGTCATTGCGCCAGCGACGGGTTATGAACGAACGAGAAAGCGCACGGAGCCGCTGGGCCGCGTCGGCTCCTACATTCGAAAGGGGTGGCTTTCCTGCATGACGTGGATGCCTCGGCGGGCAAGATGGCGGACCTATGCGCAACTCTGCTACCTAAAGGTAGCATATACAGTAACTCTAGGTGGGTGCATCTGCGTTCAATCCGCGCGCTCCCCAAGTGCGGCGAAGCTCTCAGTAAGCCGAGCTGCGCGAGGCCAACTTTTATTTTCCCCGTATTTTCAGAGCGTTCTTTACAAAACGCTTTGTTATATAAGACCTAGCTACTTGAGTTTGTTCACAGTGCAAGTATTTTGCAATACCAAACGACCAATTTGTGACATACACCTCGCCGTCTGCTACTACCCGCAAAAAAAAAAAAAAAAAAAAAAAAAAAAAAAAAAAAAAAAAATCTCCTAGATAGCCTGGGTTCGATCCTCAATCGGACCCGGGAATTCTTATTTATTTTATTTGCATCTTTCTTGATTTTTCGGTCACGGACAAGATGATGATTTTTCGCTAACAACCAACGACACCGACGCCGGAATTTCTGCGGAACGAGCTCTTTAAAGGCCAACTCCGGCGATTTTTCGAGGGCAGTGGACCTCAATGAAATTCGCTGGGTACGTTCCTTTGCACATTTCCGTTATTTATGCCAAATTTCAAGCTTGAGAGATGCGCTGATTGTTTGCAAATGAATTTTAAAGATTGTCTGCAAACGCCCACCCGGCTTCCCACAATTATTGGCAACATTGCGTGTGTGACGTGTTGGTTTGCCGGTCGACGGAAGTGACGCAGCCGATGGGTTCGCTAACTTTGGCTGCTACAGCGTATATTGTGCTGCCCACAAGGCGACGGTGTTTGGCCGGCGCTTCGCTGGTTTGGCGAGCAATTTTCTGTTCTCTGTGGAAGAGCGTGCGATATTCCGCGCCGGCGGGACCAGCATGCCTTGCACGACTTCCGGTTTGTAACAAACTACTACGTCATACGTTGACAGTACACTCGGTTGGGTTTCGGTTTCGGTATTGCGCCTTTTTGCTTATTAAAAATTATTTTCGAATTTGCTGAGCATTTCAGCTATCGGGCACGTGACAAGAGTGTCTCGGGAACATAAAAACACCATTACCCTGTCACGGTAAAAAAAATCGCCGGAGTTGGCCTTTAACGCGCGCGTTAATAATGAAAGAGTGCACAAAACTTACATTACCAATTCAAAACTGCTATAATGACATGCCTTACGGCAGGGGTCTCAAACTCATCTCAGGCAGCGGGCCGCAGTCGCAGAATTTAGTCCCGCAAGGCCCGGGTCAGGGAAGCCGGGTCAACGGGGGGGGGGGGTCATTTCTGAAGAAGATTTGGGACCAGGATTCCATCCAACATGTGTATAGCGATCTGCAAATTGAGTAAAATCTGGACGCCGAAATACTGTTTTTGTTTCACGGTTACGCTTCAACGCATGGTGACCACATGGGGTGCCTCGCGAAAACAATGCTTTAGACCAGTCATGCCTGTGTAGCTCACGAACGTGCTTATTATGGAAATAAAAAAAAAATATGGGACGAACATGGCGATGTGCGGGTCGCGGGCCGCACGCAAGAGGTTCGCGGGCCGCGCGTTTGAGACCCCTGCCTTACGGTAATAATATTCCCGTTTAAAATCTTCTAGCAGGTGTGCTTCACAATGCACAGCCTCAAAAACAAAAATTTTGTTTTTGAGGCTGTGCATTGTGGCAACTACCGAACCCTGCTCACGCAAAGGTTTTCCAAAACACCCTTCTTTCAATGAAAATGTTTGAAAAGTCGCCGGCTTCAGTCTCGCAACAGACGTAAGTTAAAGTGTCATTTGACGCAGCAGGCAACTTCATGCAAGTCACCGGAATCAAAATTCCATGGAATGGGTGCAGAAGATCACTTAATTGGGCACGGCGATTGCGGTGTCACTTCGCCGTTACGCACTGGTTCTGCAGCAAGGTGTGTCTGTTCGGAATCCGAACGCTGTAGTTCTTCCGATACACCTTCAAGCGCGGTGCAATGAGAGTTAACCGGCGTCTCGCCATCGTGCAACTCAGGGTCCGCCAGCTCGACATTTCGCTTCTGTTGTTTAGGTGCCGGTTCTTGGTCGCAAATGTTGCGCACCTTCGAGTTTCACCGCCTTTTTAGGTACAAGATGTGTCGGATAATCTTCGCAGACCGTAGGGACAGCATCGGGCTTCAGACGTGCCTTGTCTCGGGCGATTTCGTTGACGACACCGTTCACCGTAATCTGAAAATATCGTTCGATGTAGCCACTCTCAAAATGTCTTTCGCAGACGACAGCCTTCGGCGTCAGTCTTCTGTCTGCCCTCTTGATTCTGCAAGCCATGCTGGGTCCGTCGGTGCGGTGAACAAGGACACCTTTTCCTCGTTCGACCGATATCCGCTCCGGCACAGCGGCACAAAACACGTCCTTTCTTTGCATTGCCGCTTAGCCTTCAACATCTCAGGATGTTGCTGCCCACATTTAGCGTCGATGAACTCGGCACTACAACAGATGATCGCTCTCAAACACAGTTTCCCGTCGAACACTGACAGCTGTCAAACACTGAGCAAAGCATGGGACGACAGGAGCTTGGCGGCTCTCATGCACCCACTCGACACGCAGCGCCACTTGCGGCCACTGCGCGCAGTCATCACGTGCGGGGCCACCCTCTCTCGTACGGAATGCGCGCGCTCCGCACACTAGCCAGTATATTCTAGGCACTATAGCAAGGGACATGGCAGGCAACACAAACTCGTGATGCAGCTGCTTGTTGGTTGTTTACAGCGAAAACATGTATGTGCTATTTTGTGCTAAAGTCGTGAGGTGGGACGTTTCGCGCGCATTTGCGCGACATGCACTCTCTTTACTCGTAAACGCCATGGTGGTGCCTAATCCGGAGCAAATTAGGGGCGATTAGCGAGATGCTGCCAACTCAGATGTCCACTCACGCTTGCTTTAAAACTAAACTAATATATCTTACGGGTAGCGTTCTCCATCAGACCATGCAGCAGCACAAACATCTGTTGGTATCACTCTTTGGTGTCAGGTGCCTTTCAAATTTCGTGTGGTCTTATATTAAGGCGAAAGCCTCAGATGCCTCATCAAACTAAAAAAAATTACCGTCGGCGTTCCGCGGCGTCAGGAAAACACGAGTGATGCAAAAAAATCACCATCACGTGTTGACGTCACCATATAAAGTCATTAACAGGTCACAGATTGCTAAAATTTATGACGTCATTGCGACGTCACATGAAATCATCACATGACATCATAGGGTGGGTCATAGGGTGGGTGACGGTGGAGGCAGTGCGAAACTAGGTGAGGTGCCTCCGGTCCTGGAGGCAGTGCAAAACCACGTTAAGTGCGGAAAGCTTTCGGTGGGTGGCCGGGCAAGATCAGTACATCAGCTGAGAAGAAGAAGAAGATGGCTATCGCCTTCGAGTCGTCTTAAGTGAATGCATGTGGGACCCTGTGACTTTGCATTTCAACGAATATGATTTCACAATTAGCCGGCCCTTTACTGCGCGTCCGATTCGCTTTTGTTTTCGTGCTCTTCTGTAACCGAGGTGAAACATATATCAAGAGCACGCGAATGCGTAGAAAGCTCGACAGTGCGGCAATATTAGGCTCATGTCTATACGCAGCCGGATGCTTCGCGGCTCGCAACGTTTTTCTGCAACTACCATAATCGTTTCGTTCTTCTTGAATGACGTACGTAAGAAACCTGGGGCACGAAAAAGTACCACCGCAAAAGAAAGACCCAATTAAGCGCTTCATGTCAACAAATACAATCCGCATGGCGTCATGATGACGCAATGCTGATGTGGTACGTGTCTCTAGAACAGTGTATATGGGGCCGACACTTTCTTTAACTTTAGCGTTCGTTATGCCTGCTTTTGCACTTATGGGCTGCGCATGCGCCGTTCCTTAATAGAGTCGTTTACCGCGTAGATCGATTTCCAATAGTTCCAGTGGCGATCACCGCTGTTCGTAAGGTCGTACGGCTGTCGACCGCCCAAGTTTGTTGCCACGATTCAGCGTCCGTGGATTCCAATCACCGTGCCACCCAAGAACGAGTGAAACGAATCGGTTCAGCGGTGCCGTGAGCGCTATTACAGCATGTGATGATGTGCGCGAGCGAAGTGGAGTGGTGATTTATCGAGAAGCCGAAGACGACGAAGATGGCACTCTGCGCCTGCGGCACGTGGCGCGAGAATGGCTCGACCAATGAGCACCATCCACGCTGGCTCGGGAGGAGAGAGACTAGCGAAGAACGGAGTTGCAGGGCAGACGTGGCCGGGAGAAGACGGTGCCCAGGGCGCGGGAGTAGCGGCCAGCCGCGTACTTACCTGGCTGATGCTCGCTGCAGGCTCCCACCTGGCACCACGTCGAGCTTCTACCCGGTTCCGGCGTCTTGGGATCGTCGCAAGGACGCAAGATTGAAGCCCTCCTGCGACTCCGCGACCACCGGCAAACATTGGCTGGCGAACGCCGAAAGGGCGTCCGGCCAATGACCTCCACCGGGTCCTGCGTCCACCGCCGCGTCTGGAGTCGTCTCTCGCTTCTGCAGCGCCCGCTCGTCGCAAGTCAGCACCACCTGGACTTGTGCGCCTGTCCCCAACAGCGCCTGAGACTATTTGCACCCAATGGTGAACTCTTTTGTTAGTTGCCTTGTGTGATGCATGTTTCTTTTTCCTTTGCGCGTTCCATGCTTCGTTTCTGCCCGTGTGTCAATGTGCTCTGTAAATATAGTGTTCGTCTTGTGTGTGAACGAACGACCTCGTTTCTTTTCGATGACTGTTACGTCATCGCTTACCTGTATTAAAGCGAAGCGCAATTAGCTTCGTGACACAGCATGACCGCGGCGTGGACTACGGGCATGATGAAGGTGCCAGTACTGGTGAGTGCACACGCTGGCTAATCCGGGATACATTCGTTTTGGTAATGCTCGTAATATACCGCCGAGATTTTAGGTTGCGCCCTCATGTAGATGGACCCGAGAAAAGTGAGAACGACCTTATTCCGTATATCCTGAGGACGCCAACCTGGGACCGTTAAGGCCCCTAAGTCAGCCTGGTGGCTCCGCCCACGATGGCGTTGGCAGCCGAAGGCTTGTAGCGATCTCCCGGGCCCTCTGGGCCGCCTGTAGGTCTCGACAGCTAGTATGGTGGCGCTGCGGCGCTTGGATGATCAGCGCCGCCATTAGCGGCCGCGCGTGAACCCGTCGTGGCATGTCGCGGGTGCGGCGGGAGCCGCTGCCAACTGCGCT
The DNA here is from genome assembly GCA_030522465.1 of Rhipicephalus appendiculatus. Taxonomy (NCBI): domain Eukaryota; kingdom Metazoa; phylum Arthropoda; class Arachnida; order Ixodida; family Ixodidae; genus Rhipicephalus; species Rhipicephalus appendiculatus. Next base: position 4,736 of record JALIZH010020689.1, on the reverse strand, counting down.
CTGTGAGAGCAGAGCATTGACATTGCGGAACGAGCAGCGCGCGTTATTGCGTGGATTCTGCACAACTGAACATGTACAAAGATATTTAAAATCAAAGCACTCTTCTTCACGGCAATGATCTTTACGCCAGCAACCATGTTTACGGCGCTATGGCGGAAACTGTCTGCAAATGGGCCCTCCGACGCCGTTGGCAAGCGTTTCGCTCAGATAAAGAGCTTCCACTGCCATCCGCCTTCAGCTTGGCTATGAAAGCTTAATCAAGATGTTGTATTATTTACGTTTAATTAAAGACATTCTTTTCATCTGTTACGCTAAGAGTTCCCTTTGAGTTTTGCATCCGTTCTCCTATTCAAGAGGCGTTTGTTGGTATACTTGGTGTTCGGGATAAGTAAGAAAAAAAGTTTGTTGATTCCGTTCCTCTCGCTTTTCACGTTTTCTCGTTAATCCCGTCATTCCGTTTTCTGCACATTTTCCCAGTTGTCTATAGAACCATTTATACATTGCGGGAGCCAGCTGCACATGCAAGGCTGGTTGCCGAGGGTGGTGCAAGCAGGCCGCCGTCTTGGCTATATTTGTCAACAAGTGCGAGCCCCCATCCTGCACAGACATATCATGCGCCTGGCTCTGGCCATCGGCGCGTCCCCTTCTACATACGATGATTTTTTACGCTTCATCGCAGGGTCGCGCCATCGCATTTCCTATAGTACGCAGGAAAAAATGTCCGAACACATCGGCAGTGTTCCGGGCTATCGAGTTCTCTCGGTGCCCAAGAAGTGGGCACTGCATACGTGGGTTATATGCTTCACAAGCTGCCGAAGACCTCAATTTAGACTAAACAGAGCAATGTCTATGACCATGACGAGCAAGAATGCGCAATAATAGTAAGGAAAGCGCTAGAAATGACAAGCGTCTGTTTATTTCGCACGTCGCACCGTCCTTATCCAACGCTCTCATCACTCGTTCTCGTGAGCATTCAAAGCAAATCCATACAATTTTATTTTTTGGCAGCTTACCGGCAGCGTTCGTACAGGTGCTATGACAGCCATACACGCAACACTCCTGTTTGACCGCGAAATGCTTCGTCCCTTCGAGCTACCATTTGTTCCGCCCGTACGCACCAGCTCGCAGTAGCGACGTAGCGACTGATTAGAAGCGCGCCGCGCCGCGGGGCGGCGCCACTTGTTCAGTCAAAACTGCAGCGCACTAGGCCCGTAGTCGTTGCTCGTGAGGACTTCCTGCCAAGCCTCATGGGTGCTCAGTTGTGCCGCGCTGTCCGGACTGCCACAGCATATGTTAGCAACAGCGTTTTATTCGACGACATTAGCCTCAAACTGATCAGAGCGAAGCGCCGCAGTGTACAGTACTCGCGGATTGAAACGGGACGATACGATATACATAGTGTTCATGTGACGTCACAGGCAGGTTCTCGGCGCTGGGTACCCAGACATGGCGGCCACCGTGACTTGTTATCTCATTAGAGAGTGTCAGTGCGGGGGAGGACGCACAGTCGTTCCGACCCCGCGTTCTTTTGTGCTTCCCCGCTTTCTCCTGTTCGTCAGCCGCGCCAAGGGTGAACACTGAGGAACGCGAGGGGCACCGGCACTAATCTGACGTCACAGTTTCTTGCTCCGCGCGTTCGAGTAAAAGTTCACGTGGCGTCTCAACCAGCTGGTACCCAAGATGGCGGCCATGGTGACGTCAATGCACGCTATGTATAGGGCTTAATAACCCACATACTTCCGTTTCCACGGTCTTCAATTCGGGTCGCAGCGTTTTTTTATGTTTTCTATGCGATCATGTGGGAGGTGTGTCGGGGTCGATACTGTGTAAGGTCCGCGTTTGCAATCTTTGTGTTAGGGCTTCTGCTTTATTGAGTTTTAGGTGCGGCTCTGGGAAGGTGCATCTTTGTACCCGGTAATGTGAAGTGATTTCGTGGCATGCGAGTGCTTGGGCTTTACTGCTGAGATTCTCGTACAGCCCCCACCCCCTTGGAGGGGTCGTTGTCCGCGGCGCGGCGTGTGAGTTCACGCGCGAGGAGGTTGACCTCCTCGTTGGGGTTTGAGTGGTCGCGTTACGGTATCTGGCCCATTTGCACTGGGAACCAGGATATGTGGATTTGCGCTTTTCTTTTTCTTTAATGAGCGTTTCTTTGCTCTCGTATTCTGGACCCCGCAAACGTCGCTTCGATTCGGTTTTTCGAACGAGACACTTCTAGTCGCGTTTAAGTGAACGCTATATTTTTCCGGATCAAGTAAACTATTCGATGTTGCTCTTGCATTGCGTGGATAGATTGCCGAAACCTATTTATGTACACATATTCCGTTCCTTTCGAACGTGTGTGAGGCTGACGGTGCCCGTCACGACTCGAATTGCATAAATCAAGTTCATGTAAACGAAGATGCGTAGTCTAGAAAGGTCTTATGCGCTGTAGTGTTCATTGCAAAATAAACCGGTGTTGACATCTAAACGTTTAGTGTGTCTGCTGGAATCGCTGACTCTGAAGGATGGCGGCGGGTAATAGCAAAGGGAAAGTAATATGACGAATGCTGTCGGTTGTTGAATACAAGCATGCACATACGTATGCGCGTCCGGGAGTGTATTACCCTCTCATTGGCAAGCGTATGTGACGCATAGCCAGCAAACCACGATAAGTACAGGAAGATATAAGTTTCTTAAAATGCTGTGCTACCATACACTCACAGCCCTAAGAGAGTGCTAGCGACTCCCTTTGCGGGAGTAAACGCTTGTCCCATATTTCACTCTCTTTTCAGGAGTGCTGAGAACTCTCTGCTACACAGAGTAGGCACACTCTCGCGACAGAGTTCTGGTACTCGCTGAGCGAGAGTGAACAAGCTCTCTCGCCAGAGTAAAGTCGCGCTTCTGAAATGGAGTGCATAGGCTCTCTGCGGGAGTTACGTTACTCTCTCACAGAATTTTATAATCTGGCCTGGCTAGAGTGCATCAACTCCCTCCAAGAGTAGAATCACTCTTTCTGCTAGGACTAACGTAAAAAAAAATAATTGTCGAGTATTTTCTACAATCTAACAGTGAACAGGCTGAGATTTTTGAAGCTTATGTCACATATACGGCACAGGCATCGGCACACACATTACAATCGTACACAACACAACAACACTGAACATATACCGCTCGCGCTACGGACAACCATACGTTCAGCAACCGGTATATATACCCATGATGTCTGGCACCCTTCTAGTGCCGGTGGCGCAACATCTCTCTTGTGCGTATTTAAAGACAAACATACACCGAGCCCGTGCAAGTATCTGGTGATCGTTAGGATCAGTGTATAGGCACGTCTGGCTTTTAATATAAAACTACATAACATTCAACGCCATTTGCGTTATTAAATTTCAATTATCAGCTGGCATTCTGTCATATCGGCTCAATTTGGTCCAGCCGCTTATGCCTAAGTCTGGGAGCTGTGGCTACGCGCTTACAAATGTAGTTGGGACGATCTTTCAGCAGGGCTGGCCTAGGAATAATCTACGAACGTTACTATCTGGAGTCCGATCCGACTTGCGGTGCTGCGGCATGTTCTACAAGCACTACAAGTACGCCAGAAAAACAACGCCGGTCGGCAAAACCACAACTCAAACGCATCTCTGGCAATCCTTACAGTTTTGCTTACATCGGCTACACTTTAATGTGACAGTGAGAGGCTTGAGTAATGCGCAAACCTCAACCTTCGCGAGCCACTTGAGCCGAGATCGGGCCAACCAAATACGAGGCGTACGAGACTCCCAGCGAAGGTAGGCCTAGCGTACCGGCCGAGTCCGTCTACATATCATCGGCGCTTCTGGGCTTAATTATACGCGATTCCGAGGAGTAATAATGACTGCACAGTAGAGCTTTGGCATCGGTTAACCTGACTGAACCATTGTTTCTTGCGTACGGTGTCCGCACACGGAGCGATGAGCATCGATGCGACGCGCTTTCAGCCAGTGAACACAGGCCGCCTGCGCCGAGATCGGGACAGCGAAGGTAGGCCTAGCGTACCGGCCCAGTCCGTCTACATGACATCGACGCTTCTGGGCTTAATCATACGCGATTCCGAGGAGTAATAATGACTGCACAGTAGAGCTTTGGCATCGGTTAACCTGAGTGAACCATTGTTTCTTGCGTACGGTGTCCGCACAAGGAGCGCTGAGCGTCGATGCGACGAGCTTTCAGCCAGTGAACACAGGCCGCAGCAGATAACCGCCGGGCGCACTCGCCGGCCCTTCGCTGACTCATACGTGAAAACATAGGCTTGTCATTTGGTACGCCTTATTGAAGTAACATGACGGCATACTTTCTTGCGCACTCACTTCGATTTTTAGCGATCGGTTAGGTTGTTGCAGCTATCGGTATAGCGCTGCAAATCTGCACACTGACACAGCTGCTGCACTAGCATATCGTCGCTTGCGCAAGAAAATACAGATTATTCAATAAAATACGCGCGTACTTATCGAACGACTTTACAGTCGACATAAAACTTCTGTGCACGTCAACCAACGGAAAGAGCGAGAAGCGGCCCTTGTACTCGGCAGTAACAGCTGATAATCCGCCCCAGATCCTTGTAATTTTTGTGTATTTTGTTTTCCATGTTATGAATCCTGAAAGAAAGTTGGCGCTGTTGGCCTTAGCCGCATGTCATGCGTAGCTGGCAGCAGTTTCCATCTTATGAAGATGCAAGGTTTAGTTGGTAAAGACAATCGTGTCTGTGTTCAGAATGC
>JALIZH010020687.1:0-55402 GCA_030522465.1 Rhipicephalus appendiculatus | reverse complement strand
CCTGCCGTTCGCTTCTCGTGACAGACACCACAGATATTGTCACGTGGGTGTGACGTCGACGAAGGCAGCAGGCGACGTGTCCGAGATGAAACTGTTTATTAGGCCGAACTTGTGGCCGGTAAAGGGAGAGTAAGATTACAGCAATACACGCTGGCACTGATAGCGGCGAACAGAGCGTCGGCCGTCGATTAACTGATCATCGTTGGAGCGCGCCGGCTTTTATACATCACGCGTCGAACATTCTAGGCTTATCACTGGTCGTCGCACAAGCTCTGGAATAATCTTGAGTGTTCGCGTGCTGTGCGCAATGTTAAGAAAACGTTCTACTACAAACGTGAAGCTTCTCGAACACTGAGGCGCGATCTGCGCCAAGCGTTGCTCAGAGTCTTTGCGGGGGTTAAACAAAGCGCTTCAAACTAACACGCGTGGCAATGCCCCCCCTCTGAAAAAGCATCGACCCGATGCTTAAAACAGAACACGGGTGGGGGGCGCAATGCATGCAACAATAAATAACAGCAATAAAGAAAGTACAATAAACAATAAGCACAAGCGAGATAGTACAATAAACAATAAGCACACGCAAATAAGTACAATAATGAAGCAAAAGTACAGTCCTCAGGTTCACTAACGCGCGTAATATGGCTTGAGGCGCACGACATGGACGACTTCAGGTCGCGCACGGCGCCGCTGAGAGTTCGTAATGCCGTCAGGGACAACCTCGTAGTCGAGTGCGCCGAGGCGTCGAAGTACCCTGTACGGTCCGAAGTATCGTCGAAGAAGCTTCTCACTGAGTCCCCGTCGGCGTATTGGCGTCCACACCCATACACGGTCACCGGGTTGGTATTCCGTGTGGCGTCGTCGAAGGTTGTAGCGGCGACTGTCAGTCCTCTGCTGGTTTTTGATCCGTAGGCGGGCGAGCTGCCGTGCTTCTTCGGCGCGCTGTAGGTAGGTGGTCACGTCGATGTTTTCCTCGTCGGTCACGTTTGGTAACATGGCGTCGAGCGTCGTTGCCGGGCTCCGTCCGTAGACCAACTTGTATGGCGTCAACTGCGTCGTTTCTTGTACGGCCGTGTTGTACGCGAAGGTCACGTACGGAAGGATGGCGTCCCACGTCTTGTGTTCGACGCCGACGTACATGGCCAGCATGTCGGCAATGGTCTTATTTAGACGCTCGGTGAGGCCGTTGGTCTCTGGGTGGTACGCGGTGGTCCGGCGGTGGCTTGTGTGGCTGTATCCCAAGATCGCCTGAGTTAGGTCCGCGGTAAAGGCCGTACCTCTGTCAGTAATGAGGACCTCTGGGGCGCCATGACGCAGGACGATGTTCTCGACGAAGAACTTTGCTACCTCGGCGGCGCTACCTTTGGGCAGGGCCCTCGTCTCGGCGTAGCGGGTGAGGTAGTCAGTAGCTACGACAATCCATTTGTTTCCGGAATTCGACGTCGGGAAGGGCCCCAGTAAGTCCATGCCGATTTGCTGGAATAGCCGGCGAGGTGGCTCGATGGGCTGCAGAAGTCCAGCTGGCCTAGTCGGAGGTGTCTTGCGTCGCTGACAATCTCGGCAAGTCTTTACGTAGTGGCTGACGTCGGCAGTGAGGCGAGGCCAGTAATACCTTTCTTGTACCCTCGATAGCGTACGGGAAAGTCCAAGGTGTCCAGCAGTCGGGTCGTCATGGAGAGCGTCCAGAACTTCTGGACGTAACGCGGAAGGTACTACGAGGAGGTAGTTGGCGCGAAGTGGCGAGAAGTTTTTCTTTAGGAGAACGCCGTTCCGCAAGAAAAACGACTCCAGTCCTCGTCTGAACACCTTTGGAACAACGGTGGCCTTGCCCTCGAGGTATTCCACAAGGCCCTTGAGTTCCGGATCGGCTCGCTGTCGTTCGGCGAAGTCATCAGCGCTTAAGGCTCCCAAGAAGTAGTCGTCGTCTTGGTCTTCCTGGGGTGGCGGCTCGACGGGGGGCGCGAGACAGGCAGTCGGCGTCAGAGTGCTTTCGTCCGGACTTGTAAACGACGGTAATGTCGAATTCTTGAAGTCTTAGACTCCATCTTGCGAGACGACCTGAAGGGTCCTTCAAGTTAGCTAGCCAACACAAGGCGTGGTGGTCGCTCACAACTTTGAAGGGCCTCCCGTAGAGATAGGGGCGGAACTTTGACGTAGCCCAGATGATGGCGAGGCACTCCTTTTCTGTTGTGGAATAGTTGGCCTCTGCCTTGGATAGCGACCGGCTAGCATAACTGATGACCCTTTTCAGTCCGTCCGTCCTCTGCACAAGGACGGCGCCGAGTCCCACGCTGCTTGCGTCGGTGTGCACTTCTGTTTCGGCGTGTTCGTCGAAATGCGCAAGTAACGGAGGCGTTTGCAGGCGTCGTTTTAGTTCTTGAAATGCTTCCTCTTGTGGCGTTTCCCACTTGAACTCGACGTCGGTTCTGGTCAGGTTAGTGAGTGGCTCGGTGATGCGGGCAAAATTTTTGACGAACCGCCTGTAATAGGCGCACAGGCCAAGAAATCGACGGACGGCCTTCTTGCCGGCGGGTGGCGGGAATGTAGCGATGGCGGCTGTCTTCTGAGGGTCGGGGCGTACTCCGGACTTGCTGATGACGTGACCCAAGAACAAGAGCTCCTCGTATGCGAAGCGGCACTTTTCAGGCTTCAAGGTGAGGCCGGAGGTCTTGATTGCTTCAAGTACTGCGGCAAGTCGCCGGAGGTGTTCGTCGAAGTTTGAAGCAAACACAATGACGTCGTCTAGGTACACCAGGCAAGTCTGCCACTTCAATCCTGCCAGTACTGTATCCATAACCCGTTGGAAAGTCGCAGGCGCCGAGCAGAGACCGAAGGGCATGACCTTGAACTCGAAGAGGCCGTCTGGTGTTATAAACGCGGTCTTCTCTCGGTCTCTCTCGTCGACTTCAATTTGCCAATAGCCGGTCTTGAGGTCCATCGACGAAAAGTACCTCGCGTTGTGGAGTCGATCCAGGGTGTCGTCAATCCGTGGGAGAGGGTACACGTCCTTCTTCGTTATTTTGTTCAGGCGGCGATAATCGACGCAGAAGCGTAGGGTTCCGTCCTTTTTCTTCACTAACACCACGGGTGATGCCCACGGGCTCTTTGAAGGCTGGATGATGTCGTCACGTAGCATTTCGTCGACTTGGTTCTTTATGGCCTCGCGTTCCCGCGTTGAAACTCTGTACGGGCTCTGACGTAGTGGCCTGGCGCTTTCGTCTGTTATGATGCGGTGTTGTGCGACTGGGGTCTGTCGAACTCTTGATGACGACGAAAAGCAGTCCTTGTATTGCAGGAGCAGGGTTTTCAGCTGTTCTTGTTTATGCGTCGGAAGGCTCTGATTGACGTCGAAAGTTAGTTGGTGAGCTTGATTCGTCGTAGCATGTTCGGGAAACTCGGCGAGAGCGAGGGCGTCGCTGGCTTCCACAATTTCTTCGATGTAGGCGACCGTCGTGCCTTTGCTCACATGCTTGTATTCGTTGCTGAAGTTCGTGAGCATCACTGTTGCTTTCCCTTCACGCAACTCGGCGATGCCTCTTGCGACGCAAATCTGACGGTTTACAAGCAGGTGCTGATCGCCCTCGATGACGCCTTTGAAGTCTGTGGGTTTTTCGGTGCCGACGGAAATGATGACGCTGGAGAGAGGCGGAACGGTGACGTGCTCTTCCATCACGTTCAGTGCAGGGTTCCCTGGCGTCGCGTCGGGCGGGAGCGCTTTTTCTGAGGTTAGTGTTATCGACTCAGACCTCAGGTCGATGACGGCGCCGTGGTCACTTAGGAAGTCTATTCCAAGTATCGCATCCCTGGAGCAGTGTTGTAAGATTACAAAGCTCGCAGGATACGTCCGGTTATTAATGGTGACTCTCGCCGTGCAGACTCCAATCGGCGTTATCAGGTGGCCTCCAGCTGTCCGGATTTCGGGTCCACACCAAGCGGTCCTTACTTTCTTCAGCTTGGCGGCGAATGGCCCACTGACGACGGAATAGTCGGCCCCAGTGTCGACGAGAGCGGTGACGTTGTGGCCGTCAATGAGAACGTCGAGGTCGCTAGTACGTCGCCTTGCGTTGCGGTTAGGTCGCGGCGTCGGATCACGGCTGCGTCGTTTTGTTGCGGTGCTTCCATGCTGCGTCGTCAGGTCTTTCTTGTTCGGTCCGCGAAGTTTCGTGGGCAGGGCTTCGTCTGCTTCGCGTCGTGTTCTGCAGGTCTCGTCGCGTTGTCGTCGTCGGCGGCCGCGGAGGATCTTCGGCATTTCGTCGTACAGCAACCGCACCTCCATCGGTTGCTGCCCTTAGTTTCCCGGATACGGGCTAGGCGACCGGCCCCGGTTTGGGCCAGTGTACTGCCGGCGGTGCGGTGACATGTAGCGGCCGGGCGACGGCGAGCGGGAAGGTCGTCGTTCTCGCCACTGTGCTCCGGCGAGGTAGTCGTCGATGTCGCGAGGCCGTTCGCCTGGCTGCGGACGCGGCGCGTTGACGGCGAATCCGCGTAGCCCCATCTGTCTGTACTGGCATCGGCGGTACGTGTGGCCGGCTTCTCCGCAATGGTAGCAGAGTGGACGGTGGTCGAGGGGGCTCGCCAGATGTCGGTCTTCCTCGGCGTGTACCGCTGGCCGGCAGGCGGGCGAGATGGCGGTGGTGATGGCGGCGGTGGCGTCTGGCGACGGTAGTGCTGCTGTGCGGCGTCCTGACGGGGGCGTGGAGAGGGTGCGTAGCGTCGGGCTGCAGCAGCGTAACTCAAGGCCTGCGGCTGGGGCTGTGGTTGTTCGGAAATTCCCTAACGCTTGCTGGACTTCGTCACGAACAATGTCAGCGATTGAGTCCACTTGAGGCTGCGGCGAGGGTAAGAGCTTGCGCAGTTCCTCCCTAACGATCGCTCGGATCGTTTCGCGTAGGTCGTCAGAGCAGAGCGATTGAACGTCTGCGTACGCTGGCGTCGAGCGGCGATTGAGTTGTCGGGTGCGCATCTCCAGCGTCTTTTCAATTGTCGTCGCTTCGGAGATGAATTCCTGGACAGTGCTCGGTGGGTCCCGCATCAGACCCGCGAACAGCTCCTGCTTTACTCCTCGCATGAGGAAGCGAACTTTCTTGTCTTTCGGCATTTCGGGGTCGGCGTGGCGGAAGAGTCTGGTCATCTCTTCTGTGAAGAGCACCACGTTTTCATTTGGGAGCTGTGAGCGGGTTTCAAGCAGCGCTTCGGCCCTCTCCTTGCGGATGACGCTCGTGAAAGTAGCAAGGAACCTGGTGCGAAATATGTCCGACGTTGTCAGGGTTCGCTCTTGCTTCTCGAACCAGGTACGAGCGGCGTCTTGCAAGGCGAAGTACACATGTCTAAGCTTGTCTTCACTGGTCCAGGCATTGAAAGCGGCGACTCGGTCGTATGCCTCGAGCCAGCTTTCCGGGTCTTCAAGTGCTGAACCACGGAAGATCGGTGGTTCCGTGGGTTGCCGCAGCAGGACGGGCGCGGACGGCACAGGGGCTGTCATCGTCGCTGCGGTCGAGGTCAGGGTCTTGGTCTGCCGGGTCTTTTTCAGGTAGAAGCCCGTAGTCTGGCGGTAGACCTAGTTGCCTGCGGCTTGTTCGCTGCTCGGGGTTGTCGTCGACGTCTTCTTCACGACTGGCGCTGGGTTCACGGCTTGATGGGGGCGTCCGGTACATGAAAGAAGCAGCACCTCCACCAGATGTCACGTGGGTGTGACGGCGACGAAGGCAGCAGGCGACGTGTCCGAGATGAAACTGTTTATTAGGCCGAACTTGTGGCCGGTAAAGGGAGAGTAAGATTACAGCAATACACGCTGGCACTGATAGCGGCGAACAGAGCGTCGGCCGTCGATTAACTGATCATCGTTGGAGCGCGCCGGCTTTTATAGATCACGCGTCGAACATTCTAGGCTTATCACTGGTCGTCGCACAAGCTCTGGAATAATCTTGAGTGTTCGCGTGCTGTGCGCAATGTTAAGAAAACGTTCTACTACAAACGTGAAGCTTCTCGAACACTGAGGCGCGATCTGCGCCAAGCGTTGCTCACAGTCTTTGCGGGGTTAAACAAAGCGCTTCAAACTAACACGCGTGGCAATATACAGGAGCCACAAAAATTTCTTTCTCATATTGCACTTTGAAATTCAAATTGGTTGACAATTCTGCGAGGGAGCTTTTTCGGTTATGATACGTCATACATCATGGATTCTCCCTAGATATCTATGCTTGCGCAGCACTCAAAACGCAACATATTACTTCTTGTATTGTCAAGCAAGTTTTTGCAAACCGTTCATACACGTGCAATTTAAAGCGATAGATTGCTTCCATACCATTTTTCTTGTTTCAGACTACAAAAATCTCTTTGAACTTATCGCGAGCAGGATACTACAAAGAATCAAATGCTAAAGGATCAGGGAATATTTGTTCATGTTGAATATTTGTCCTTTTGTTTCCCTCCCTGCGTTGAACATGAAGGCTTTACTGCATTGCATCGACGATATTGCAGCCATCTTACTTTTTGTAGAAATGTTTGACTGTATTTTTTAACTCAAGATACCACTCAGGAAAAAACGTTCATTGAATTGCAAATGGCGTCCTCGAGGTGCTACGTGGCATGGCCCATTATATTTGGTAGGAACATCTGAAACCCAATGAAATTTTATTTTTTTACTTGCGAAACATTTCTGAGTGATCTTCGGCGACTTTGAGCTTATCTATCTATCTATCTATCTATCTATCTATCTATCTATCTATCTATCTATCTATCTATCTATCTAGCCACCTACGACTTTTTGCTCTCCAGCCTGTGTCGTTAATGTGATTTATACCAAAATTGGTATGGCATAACATGACTGCATGCGGAACACGAATGATGGGTCATATCATGAAAATCATGAATAACTTGTCATGAACAGTATGATTTACACGCCATGGCTGTGGTGCTCCTGCGGCCGTTTCCTTAACTTGATATATCCAAAAATTGGTATGGTGAAACATTTCTGCATGGACAACATGACAGGTATTAATAAGAAAATCATGACGTGCATGACATGTACAACATGATTTACATGCCACGTTCATGGTGCGCTCGAGGCCGTTTCGCTAGCTTGATATACACCAAATGTGGTTTTGCGTGACGGGACTGTATGACGAACATAAATGACAAGTGGTAATATGGAAATCAAGACATGTCATGTGCAACATGACTTGCATGCCACGCTCGTGGCACGCTCGCGGCCAGTTCGCTAGCTTGATAAACACTAAATTTGGCATTGCGTGATGTGTCCGTATGACAAACACAAAAAACAGATCGTAAAATGAATATTATGAAATGCTTGTCATGTACATGATTTGCATGCCACGCTCATGGTCCACTCACAGTCGTTTCGCTAGCTTAATATACAAGTTCGGTATCGCATGACGTGACTGGAAGTCGACGCGTGTTCGCTTACCACTGCTTTTCGTGATGAAATGACGTATCGTAGGTGCACAACTTAAAGATGAATCAATATCGTGCGCATAAATGACACGTCAGTCACGATTTCCAAGCGCCATTTCACATTTTCATTCCGACTTTTCTTAATGGTCCTAGAGTCCTGAAAATGTTACATGAATGTCCGATAATGGCGGCATTACACCATGAAATCTTGTCATGCTTTAACGTTTTTTGTTTTTTTTCATACATATTTTCCTTTCGTGTCAATAAAAGTTGAGTTGAAAGACAGCGCTTGTCCGTGTTGTTTCTTTTGCGTGTCTCCGTGTAGATTATCGCGCTGTTCCTATATTCCATAAGGCAAAGCCAACTAACCCAAAGCTTCACTTTACTATTATTCCAATGCACATGAGGCTACGCAAGGAACGAGAAGAACTGTAGCTTGTTTACGCGACATAGCTGTTTACGCGACTTATTACCTATCATGTCATAAATCTGCCGTTATTAAATGCGAATGCATTTCATAGTCGGGCTATGTCACAGAAATATCGCTTTTCTTTTTCTAATTAGAGTCAACTATGTATAATAGACTGTGTTTTCATGTCGGTATCTGCAAATGATTCATTCATTTTGCGAGTTAGTGAAAGTTTTCGCATTTTAGAAGAATATCCAATTGTTAATTGTATCGCGGCATTCCATTATACTAGCTTTTATGTTTCAAGTAACCGATATTTTATCTTGTTTTTGAGTTCTTGCGTGTTCTTAGGCTCAATTCTGCCTTAAAAACATCTCTTTCATGCGCAGTTTTTTTTTTTCATTCAGGCGACTTCATAAGTTTGACGCGTCTTTTCCTGAAAACCACAAATGTTATGTAGTTGGAAAGATTTTTTTTTGAAGTTGGGTGAATATTTTATGATTGGACAATTATTATGTCAGTTCTTTTGATGAAAATATCGGCAGATCCCACGTGCCTTGGGAATCGATGTTATGTGAAGCATGCGGAGGGAAGGTGACTGTGGTGTAATTTTTTTTACTGAGCAAAACGTTGCAAAATGACGCTAAAAATATCTACAAATGTTCATATGCAGCTTTTCTGGACACCAGTGGTTTAGTTCGCCAGAACGGTACCACGTGGCGTATCGACCTTAAAGAATTCAAAAGTCCCGCCATGACGTATGCAGTGACGCGGCACTAAATAAAAAAGAATTAAAAAAAAAACCGGTACACACGCCCTGAGACTGTCGCTTCACCTCAGTGCGCAGAAAATAGGGCGCTGTGTGTCGGCCTTATCTCGACGGTGACGACTGCCAATGAATTGACAGTTTTTCTAGACGTACCGTGCCAGACAGCTCGCAGCATTCCGCACGAAATGTCTGGCCGTGATAGACGCTCCCGCGATGCATCAAGAGAATCGTGTTTTTTATTTGTTTGTTTCTTTTTTTTTTAGTTTCTGCGCTGCCGTAGCGGTGCGGGTATTGAAACAGCATGCTGTTTTCCGAGTATCTTGTTGAAGTAGTTTGAAGCATTATGTTTGGGTACGAACAGGATATTGTGGTTGTATAATAACCAAATTTACTTTGGTGTACCACCTAGGTGTTGCTCGTTTGCTCTTTGTGTTACCTCAAAGTAAAACTGGATAAGCTTGAGAGCGCTAGGAATGAGCAAAAAAAATAGAAGATAATTCTTTTTCATTTTCATTTAGTTCTTATCGAAATGTGGCTGCCCCCCGCTAGCTTGGCGCTGTCGAAGCGGGTGTGCAAAAATGATACAGTCGTTGAAAGATGATCTTGCTCACAGGAAAATGTGAACTTGGTTAGCTTTTTGTTAGGAATGAACGTATTGTGCAACACATACGAGCGACGTGTTGTGTAATATCCTCTTGATCTGCCGTCTATCCAACCCAAAAAGGCAGCTATCTATTCTATTGCGTTTCTTCTTTTTCTTTCTTTTTCTCTTTTTTTTTCCACAGTCGACTGATTCATATGCTGGAGGTGATTGTCTTGAATCCTGTTGGCGCAGATAGGCCGAGAAATTACTCTAATGGGCTGGAAACTTCCCTGAAGCGCTGCTTGATCATTTCTGGCGCGCTCCTTTCATGTGCTGTAGGCGCGGACTCTTTCACCTTTGCACTTCACCAAGCAGAAAGTTGATCATGAATCAACAATTGGCCCAATCGTCCACTTTGATCAGCACAAATTGTTTCAGAAAGTGAATTTTGGTGTTTTAGCGCTCACAACAATCATTGTTAATGCAACATAATATAGTAACTATTTCTACTACCTCTCAAAACCACTTCTTTATTCTGTATTACTCCTAATGTGGAATACAAAATGCATTTGACTTGATCAGCAACGGGTCACAAGACACAGCAAAGAAAAGCTAACATTTCTTTAGTTCACTCAGCATTAGGGGATTTCTTGAGTTGTGAGTGGAGCTCCTTCGCTGCATTGAAGATGTACAGGCGTTCCAAGGGAAATCCTAAACCTTTTTTTTTTTTCATGAGATTTCCTTAAGAGAAAGGTGGCGTTTATGCGCACAGGAAATTTCAGCAGTAGTTTTTCGCCCGTAATATTGACTGCGAAATTAGAGTATTCAGCCACAGAAAGCCTAGCGAAATCTGCTTTTTCGCATAATATACACTGCTTTTCAAGCAGTCGTCCTCTTCCTATGAAAGCCCCACTGAAAATGTTCCATGTCGAATGGAATGATTACAGCTCCGCTCGAGCGTCTTCTAAACCGGAGCTTTGTTGTACTTCATGATGCAAAATATCAGCCGTGTATTGAATCCTCGATTCTTCTGGCTTGATAGGATTGTCAAAGCTGCGAAGACATTCGTGGCTGAGATTTCTTTTTGGCTCAAACGTGCAGACCCACCTTAAAAGTCCCTTCCACTATATCAGACAGCCTTGTCTCTATTGTAGATAGGAGAATCATAGTAAATAGATAGTAAGAAATATATAATTGAATTTGGAATTTTACTAAAACTTAAAAGTTGCAATAGAAATACGCGCAAAAGTGATTAAGAAAAATTAATAATATGTCAGACGACTCAATAACTTTTCACTAAAAATATTTCAAACGCCTTGACTTTAATAATTGGGATATCTGCTCACAGGTGCGAAGTATGGTTAATGCGCATTGATAGCGCAGTGCTATCATAGATAACGCTTTTTAGAAAACGCCCTCTAGACATGGTATTCCCTCTCAGCTTTGTTTCAGTGGAAATAGCTCAAAGAATTTATTTCCTGTTAATCTGATAACATGGGCTTCTTTTTTTTTAGATGAGGTTTTTTAAAGCACGTGTGCTGTACAGTGCAGAGCCATCATTTAGGGCAGATTTTCTAGTAACGCGAAAATTACTTGCTTCATAGTGAGAAAGTTGAAATATATATACAAAATAACCTTCTCAATATTTTCCTATCAGTCAATATTTGTGATCGCGGAATGTGAGATGAGCATTAGTGAGGTCACACCTTTCTAGAATAAATTCTTGCTCTATCACTATATACATTCGCGATGTGTTTTCTTAAAGGGACTGACAACCGAGCGGAACGTGTCACAAAGTAACGGCTGTGAAATACGGTGACATAAACGAGCTTTTTTTTTCGCCATACAATTAGGATTTATATTTTTAAATTGCGGTTTGAAAGTCACAACAATGGCATGTCGGGTCGTCTGACGGGCAAGTTTTCATAGTGCACGAATGAGATGTCCAGAATGCTGCACACAGTCCGCCGCTATTTAGTGCAAAAAGAAATTCGCGCTTAAAGTTAATCCGCACGTTATTAGGCGTCTTCGTTTTATTCTTTGTTTTTAAAAAAGTAAGAGAAGTTGACGGTGAAAGGTGAAGTTGCCTTCGCGGCTACTAGTGAACGCATGTCGAGCAACGGCGCATGCGCGCCGCGTTTTCTACATTGAATGAACTTGCAGGTAGCACACATTAAAAACGAAAAAAAAAAAACATCCACGCATCTCCACAATGTGAATGATGACAAGTCACAAGTGGCGAAGCTCTGGATATCGTATGGGTGAGTGACCGTACGTTACCCGAGCGTTGCCCTATATGATGTAAATTGAATGACATAAAGTTACATAAATGACATAAACTGACGTAAAGAGTCGACGACAAAGCTAGGTCCTATGGTCCACAATGTATACGTTGAAGTCGCTGACTAGTATAAAGGGTTTGCACTTGTAGGTGTTTTATATTCGCGATTCCAACTGAGCGCTCGCCACCTAGCGGCCGCGCCTGGAAACGGCACTAACAGGGTCAATCTTGAAAGGAGATATGTTATCACGTTGCGCGCGCTGTGAAGCGGCCGCATAGTTCCGTTATATTCGTCATGCCGCACGTGCGAGCCCGAAAAAGAAGAAAGCGATGTCCAAAGACCATTGCTGTGTGCCGCAATGCGTGGCATCGCGGTGGAAAGGTGGCAACGTATCGTTCTATCACTTCCCGAAGGCTGCAGATGAGAAAATTATGCATTGGAAAGAAGGTGACAGACACTATGGTGGTTTGTTCTAATCACTTCGCTCGCGACGACTTCAGTCTCCCCGGTGAGTACGCCATTATTTAGCGTGTGTGCATTCTTGTCAATATTTGGGCTTCTCAAAGAGCGGAGTATAGTTTCGTTCATATAAGCAAGCGCTTCAGGAAATGTGTTGCGCTATGTGTGTGAGTGCATTTCCCGCGTATGCTTGTTTCCTGTGCAAGTCGTAGTGCTACCCATTCTCAAGCTGCCACCCCTACCCAAGCTGCTGTAATCCTTCCCCTCGAAAATTTTTGATTTCGCATGTGTGTATATACAGGCGCACAAACACATGCGCGAATATACATAAACGATGGGTGTACCTCACAGAAAAAATTTCTCGCTACGCCCCTGTCACTGCATGACGTACGTTTCTTCCGCGTGAATAGTAGCGAAACCTGAAATATATTTATTATGGACAAACGTACCGTGTTTATGCCTGCGTTTGCTCTACGGTGTCTACAGACGATGCTGCGTTCTCATTAAACGCGGCGCGCTGACAGTTTAGGTTCGTCAGCTCGCAAGAAATTTAAGAGGAACTGCAAGAAGTGGTTGTTCCAGCTTTTGGAGCGTTCGACTTGCGGGCGCATCGCTTGGTTCCTTTCGGACACAGTGCAGCGCAACTTATGTTGGAACAGGCTCGTTTCCGAGTGATGCATTTATCACCATTCCACTGAATGAACGATCGCCTAATTTCCGGGAACCTAACGTGCCTAATTAAAGGTTAATTTACATTGATTAGTTATGAATTTTTAAAATTTATTAATACTTTCAGGAGGGTCGTACAGCTGACATTTTTTGGGGGTGGGGCTCAACCACCCTGTCTTTAAGCTCGCGCGTGCGTAGCGTGCGCGTAAATATAGGTTCGTGCTTGCGTGTATGTATTGTGTTCGTGCCTGGGTAGCGTGCGTAGTGTGCGTGTATATATCTGCTTCGAATATCAAATACTGCCAACACGAACAAGGGAGTGTTCGGAAGCACAAGGCCTTGTTTATCAGAAACCTAATAACATGGATCGGCGAAGGAAAAGAAAGGAGCACTTCTATTACAAGGGAAACTGCGATTTGCCTATCTCAAGATACACAGAACCAGGCATAGCTCCATTCTGTAATCAAGTGAACGGCATGTGTACTCAGCTTTTGGCGGGACAACAGAACTCAATGGGATACGTGCAATCGGCAACACGAGTCGCACCGCAGTTACCTCGAAAACTGTGAAGGCTTCGCCTGTGAAGGCCTGCCACTTGTGCGCTGCAGCAACGCAGCACACAAGTGCTTGCACCTTTCGGAGAAGCCCGCTACACATGAGCAGTTGCCTTCTTCAAGTTCGGACGCTGGACAGGTTCTTCAACTTGAAGTAAATCTGATGCGGTTCGCCGAAGAGGCTCGATGTTTGCACGCCCAGCGCAATAATTATTTCCGCTGTTTCGCCAGTGAAATCCTTTATGCCGATGAGAATGAGGTGGTCGGCGGCCAGCACCCTTTTGCCTTCGACGAAGCAACGCAATCCGACCTCACAATCAAGGAACTTCAGTTCAGTACAGCGCCAAGCGAAAGTGCCGCGTTGACCCTGTTAAGCGTAGCCATCTTTGTCTTTTCGGCCAGTGTTGCCAGCACACGGAGCGTTTTATGCAGTTGCGAATTCTTCAGTCACAATTATGATTGATATTAGCCTATTGTTAAACCTTTATTTGTGTCTCACATCCACGCATCTCCCCGTGACAATGGACACCGTGTACGGACAAGCCTCGTCCTTAAAAACACATTCACTAACAATTCGGCCGACGCAAGGCCTTCGCAAAACTCTAACGAAGGCGGTGCCACAGCCGAAACGTTACTAAAGGCATTTTTTTAAGAGTTGTACCCGCAAGTGATTCACGATATATGTGGCGCTCTTTTTTTTTAAAAGAGCCAAAAGCAGAAAACGAGACTGGGCTCAATTAGTACACGGGAGCGTAAAGCACGCCTATGTATATTTAACTTCTGAAACAGTTGGAATCAACACGGGGAAATTCCTCATTGTAACATGAACTCAGAAAGGCAGTTTCTAATAAAAAATGAGCCAAATAATGCAACTGTATGGATCAAACTGAGCCAGATTCATTAAACCTGCACTGCGTCAACAACCGTGACCAAAACAACCAACATGGTCTCATCCAATCTGTTTAATTTGTGTCCCAGTTGCTTTGCTATCGTGTTTACGTTCCACAATTACTTTTTTAGGGCGAGTTGGTACTTACCTAACGATATGTTGTTGTAGGACAAAGCCTCGATTATTAAGCGTAAGAGGCCGATTTTTTCTGCTTCTTTTTACCCTTTAGTGTTCCTTTTCGCGTTTAGCGCTACAGTATCATGTCCTCCTATCGCGCCAAGACGGTATGTTTGAAATAACATGAAATGAACACATTGGGCCCCGATCTATTCCTTGAAGAAGTGACCCGAATCGGCACGGCATAAAACGAGCTCAGAAGAAGAAGAGCTGGAGCACTTTTCAAGGCCTTCAACAGATGCCAAGAGGAAGAAAACACTGCCCACAGTCCAGAATAGCGCGCCTTTTGCCAGGAAGGACCACTCGCTATTCAAGTCTAGTAATCGCATTTACGACCATGCAACGAAGGAGGGCACCGGAAGCACAAAGATGTTAATTTTATCGCAAGGTTTGATATACCGTACATTCGAAAATTTTAGACTTATTTTACGAGCTAATTAAAGCCCAAATGAAATGTTCCAATCTTTTCGAGAAGATCTCGTCATACTTATTTAAAAGCGTGTCCAGCACTGCTGATTCATGTTCTGGCAAGTTTTCTGAATTCAGGGTTCTCATCACCGGTGCTTTAGTGGTTTTCTTTTCGTTGTGATTCGACAGGTTCAAAATTTCACGTCCTTGTGTTACTGACTGGCTTTCCAAATTTACAGATAGATTGAAGTACGAAGCGCTGTCTAGGTCAAGAATTAATTGTGTTCTCATGCCTCGCAGAACGTGTACATAAACTTTCTTTGTGGCATTTCCAATTTGCAATTGAATGTTTACGCGACCCAAAGTTCGAATGCTTGAAGTAACTTGCTGCACCACTATGCTGGAGTCTCTCATCAACTGAAGTTTGAGCTCTTTGTACCCATCTTCACTGATACAAGTAATTGTTGCTCCTGTATCAAGAATTGCAGTTACTGGCCTTCCGTTGATGAGAGCATCGAACTGTATTAATGAAACTCTGGGTCGCTCTCCTCGTTTCCCGGTCTAGTCTCTATAGCGGACACGTTGCCGCGGCGCGGACATTCGTTGTGCCAATGAAACTGTCGCGGGAAACCAGCAGCTGAGCAATATCTGCATTCATTTTGTGGGACACGCGGTCGAGGAGTCAATGTTGGCTGCTGCGGTCTGCTGAAGAGACGTGGAGCTATTGATGTAGTACTAGGAGTACGAGTAACGGAAATTCCTCTCACCTGTCTTAAAGATGTCTCGACCCGTTGGGCAGCGGCGAGCCACTCTGATGACGAGTTGAAAGACAGTCCGGCGAGCGCCAGTTCCACATCATGAGGAACACCGTCAGTCAGTCCAGAAATGATGTGGCACTCTTTTAGGTCGGCCAAGGAGCCCAGTCGTTTTTTCTCGTCGTAGTAATCCTTCATGGTCTGCCCCTTTTAGCCGGTAATGGATGAAGAGACGAAAGGCATCTCCGTCAGTCGTTAGCAAAGCGATTTCGCATGTCGCGCTTTATATCGTCTCATGTCTCGTCGTTGCCGAAAATCTCTGTCAGGTACCACTTGAACGCTTCCCCTTCGATGTATTCGCTGAAGTGACTGACCCAATCACGGTGTGTCCATGATGCCTCGGTCGCCTTCGTGTCGAAAAGGAGTAGCCACTTGTCGACGGGGACGTCTTCTGGTGGTGCCTTGTACTTCGGTATGTTGAGCGTAGGCTTTGGCCTAGTCATGGCAGGTTGATGAGGTCGATCCTGTCGCACTTGCGTGACGTTAGAGAACAGAGATACGTCGTGGTTCAGATGTCATCCATTTATTCTAATGCACGCGCACTTCTTCTTCGTCGGCTTCTCCTAGCATCGCCTTGTTCATACGTTATATATATATATATATATACACACATATACACACACACACACACACACACACACACATATATATATATATATATATATATATATATATATATATATATATATATATATATATATATATATATATATATATATATATATATATATATATATATATATATATATATATATATATATATATATATAGTTAAAAAATATATATCAGGCACGTAGGAAAAATTGTTCTGGGAAGGACTGACGTTTCGGCCGCGGGACCGGCCTCCGACGAAGGCCGGTCCCGCGGCGGAAACGTCAGTCCTTCCCAGAACAATTTTTCCTACGTGCTTGATATATTTTTTTAACTGTTACTTCCGGGTCCTATGTTATCCCTTCATTGTTTCATCTATATATACATATAGTGGTGCATCAGCGACACGTTAGTCCTAAACCGGAGGCGAGCAAACAAGGTGAGCTTGATCGGTTCATATAGTTCGATGAACCTTTATTGGTATTGGCTCGCGAACACAGTGCGGGTGGCAATCTAGTGAGAATCGAATACTTGGCTCATTGAATCTGTAAGCAGAACCGTAATGCGAAAAGCGCTTGTTCGTTTGGAAGTATTCTTTCTCGCTGTTTTCATTCACTCTGTTGTACATTGCCGCTGACATTGGTACCTGTTCCGGGTAAGTGAGCAGTTAAGACAACATGCATGTGTCCATGTCTTAGTGATTACTCTTTCAACGGTGTGAAGTGTCATCGTGGCAACCAAGGCAGTCTGTTATTGGCTAATATTCCCGATGGAATTAGGAAAGCAGCGTACACTGAAGAAGGAACGTGTTCAAAGGGTGTCGTTTCGCCTCACTAAAATAGTCGTGGTAGCTTGCATGGCTCTCGATGGTATTATCGCTGCGAGCGCGGCACTTGCAGCTCACGAATAGGATGCACGCTATCAGCGTGGGACAACATTCTTGATTGGAAAGTGGGGAGCGCCGAGAATTCAAGAAATGAAACCCGAGCCAGCAGCAAAGCAGCCGGTGGAAGATCTCTCCGTCGTTGCTATGGCAACGGCGCTCAGCCGCACTTTGTCGTGTTTCCGCGTCTGCTTGCCTACCGTTTCACCGTCTGTTCCGAGCACGCCGGTCTACGCCACCGTCGCCGCTGGCCTGCGCCAGTCAGTGAGGGGGGGGGGGGGGGAGTGTTTATTCATACCTTGTGTATGTTCATGCGTGCGTTTGTATGTGTGCGTGTATACCCATACAAACCTTAAACATTTCGGAAGGAGTTCAAAAACCCCCACTCCCCCGGCTAGGCCAATGTTTGCTAGCGAGGAGAACATAACAGCAGCGCATCATCTCTGACGCCTCAAAGCGGCACATATAAGTGTGCGTACACTGTTGCCGACACCCTTTTCTAACAAGCGAAGTCAACGTAGGTCGTTTGTTTTTGCCAATAAAATTATTATGTGTTCTCTGTCTTACGTTCGCATATGCAATTGCTTTTCTTGGTACCCTCGCTGTGAACAAGAATGGTGGAAGCGAAGTGAGCCGGTTCGCAGAGGCAGCCGCACTCTAAGAAATGATCGAGTAGGAAGGGTGTCTTTTTGTTCCACAACGATAATCGTCATCTATCTTGCGTTCCTTTCCTTGTATTATCGCCGCGCGCCCGGCAGTTTCAGGTCACGAACGGCATGCGTGCTATCAGTGTGACATAGCATTCTTGATAGGAAAGTGGTCAGCGCCGAGTTTTCAAAAAAAGAAAGAAGCGCAAGCAAGCCGGATGACGATTTTTGTTGTCAGACAAAAAGACACCATTTTTATTCAATAATTTCTTAGAGCGCCGTGTCGCAGTTAACCCGTGTGGTTAGCCGGCGAAATGCCTTCACTTCACAGCCGCTAATCTGGCGATTTGTTTGTAACAAGGCCCTGCTTTGCAGAAATGCTACTTTTATACTTGCAGGCAATCATTTTCATGCCGTCGTGAGCGTCGATACACGCAAATAAGTGCATCGGTGTAACTTGGTCCAGAGAGATCAAAATGGCGCGATTTTATGGGTCCGTGACTTTTTTTTAGGGGCGAAGCTCCTTAAGCCGTGGGTCGTGCGTCCTCGCTGTATGTAGTTGTAGGTAGCCACCTCTCGTTTAGTACTTGTATATGATGAATATATTTAGGGGCGAAGCTCCTTATATCATTACCTCGACGGTCCTCTGGTTGTCCATGCCACTCTGAGTAGCCAGTAGGTACTGGATTTCGACCTCCAAGGTAGTGCCGGTGTGAGATGTCTCCTGTGCGTGATTAAACAATAAAAAAAATTCACAACATACATGTAAAATTAAAGTGAGCTGCGAGTCGCCATGACTCTCATCGACCCTTTAGTATAAATGCGCCCGATCTCACGTCGTTGATGATGTACTGCGCAGAATTCGCGGAAGATTACCGGTTTACCGCATTCACTCCGTGGATATGGTGCCGTCATCTCCAGTTCTCGTCCCGTTTCCGAGAGGGCGCTGTCCTATAGACATGTGTACAATATGGCGGTTGGGTGAAGGTACGCTAGATGGCGTTGGCGGTGCAGCTGCTCTCCGATTGCGCGGACCGCCGTACGAGTATGGTGGCTAGAGGGGGAGGTGTGAGCAACGGCGCGCTGGAGAGGCAGCATTTTTTCATGACGATTCGGCGGCGCGAATGGGCTCGCGGAGCCGACAGCAGCGCCGCCGCTACTGAACGGCGAAGAGATGCACGTGTGCACAGACAGCCGAGGAACGCGTTTCTGCAGACGTGCGATGACTGCGCACCCGCGCTGCCTGCGCGATCCGGACGCGCGGATGCGTCGTGTCGCGGTGACTGGTCGAACGCGATCGCAGCGTCTTTCATCCGCCCCAGCACTGTTGATGCAGTTCGGGCAGCGCAAAGGCTCTCGCAGACGACGACGCGCCACCTGTCGGCGTCATGAAAAGTGCCGCACCGACTTGCACGGCGCAGTCCAGCCGATGCGGACACCTCCCTCTCTAGCCACCATAGTACGAGTGCGCTTGCCGGATCGTGCTGCTTGGCGGACTATGGACGACGACCGGTCGTTGAAGTTTGAATAAAATTTCACACACACTATCGCCTTGATTACTGCTGGGCGAAACCACTGAAGATTTCACGGTGTAACCATGATTGCTTCAGTCACCATAACTCTCATCGACCATTTAGTATAAACGCGCCCGATCCCACGTCGGTGATGATGTACCGGGCAGAATACACGGAAGATTCACGGTTTACCGATGATGCCAAGCATCTCTGGTGCTTCGCGGCAGATCGCAGGCGTATGTCATTCGTCTCATTTGGGACGCGATAACTTGAGCTTTGAGGTCAATAACCGGTGGCTTTTCTGGTTTTGACTGTAGGCAGCGGATTTACATTTCTTGTACATATTCTGCTTGTGTACTTGCATGTGAAGTGTTAAGTTGAGGATTTCGTGTAGCTGTTCAATTATTCTTTGAACTGTTGATTTAAAGTGGACATTTATGTTGAATGGACCAATATAGTGAAAAAGTGCGTTAGTAAGGAATGTACAGTGAATGGTGCGGCGGACATGTGCAGTGTGGTGTATTCTGCAACGCGCACATCGCAGCAGTTTTTTTTTAGAAAGAAAAACTTGATAAAAGGGGGGGCTTTTGTAGTGAGTGACGTGCGCGAGTGTGTTTAAAGTGCCCGCCATGACAAGCTGGAGCAGAAGAAGACGATGACGAGACTGGCACGAGCGAGGGAACATGAAGAGATAAAGAAGAGAATACGCCAATCGGAGAAGACCACGGTATGCGCGAGGACGAAAGGGCAAAGTGGGGTGGCGAGGGGAGACGAGAGAAGCTGCGAAGAGGACGCGCCACGTTCCTCGGCGGTCGGGTTCCGGACCCGAGCCTTGGTGTCCAGCCGAGCCCGGAGAAACCTGCCACGTACTGCCAGGCAATGACGGCGCGTCTGTGACGGGGTCCGGCTTCGAGGCGTCCTGTGCCCGTGGACACGCTGAGCTGTCGGGTTTCGGACCTGAGCTCTGGCGTAGGTGTCCGGCTGGGGCGCGGCTACGGCATCGTGCCTTGCTCTTCGACCAGCAGCCTGGGAAGACTGTTGCGTCCATCCGTCTGTGAGATCCTCTCCGAAACCGTTCAACAACGACTGACCTTGGTGAGACAAGCGCTCGTTCCTCACTTATCCGATGGCCCTAGGAACTGCTCGTTTAGGACTATGATTTCGTTTTAGTTGTGTAGAGTTTGGGTTCAGTGTTATGTGTGCTTGTTTTAAATGTGAGTATTAAATGTTGTGTGCAAACGGCCTCGTCCTTTCGTGGGTGTCTGTGGCGACGTCCCGGACACCCATTGAATAAAAGAACCTGCACGTTGTTCAAAACATCCATAACAACGTAACATAGGGATAAGTAAACTGCCATAAACTCCGAATATCCTCTAAAAATTAATAAACTTCGAAATACACCCTCCGAGTTTAAGGAAATGTAAACTTAAGGAAAATAAATTAAAGCAAAAATGCACCCCAACCAGCAAAATTTTCGTAGCCCTGATAAGAGCTTTTCTCATTGATAAAATCCGTTAGTCATCGTGGGTTGGCTCAATGCCGGATAGCTCGGAGCTGGAGTCACTCTCTCCAGTTTATCCTTCACCCTGCTGCATAACGATGAGTTGAATTTAATCACTTTCAGACGTGTCAAGTCTGAACCTTGCTTCTCGGTCCATTACGTGCCTAAGAGTGTCCTTCCAGTCTTCCGCTGTTAGGTTTCTTATCTTGTCCCTTAACATCTTTTCGATCTCTGACAGCTTGATGTCTCTGCAGTGGTGTAAATCATGGCGGCGAGGGGGGGGGGGGGGGCAGGTGGTCCTGACCCCCCCCCCCCCCGCCCCCTACGTGGAAGGTGGGGACACTTGCAAGTAAAATCCTTCGCTTGCTCTTTCGAGCAGCGAAAGGGAATTTCTCGTGATCGTAAAATATGTGATATCGATGATGGGTTGTTGTTTCCTGTGTCTGCATTTTTTTTGCAAGCCAGGCCTGCGATTGTCACGTGACTAAAATCACGTAATAACACGCAACATCTAGTTACGTGAGTACGATCACGTAACAACGCGTAACAACTAGTCAGGCAACTAAAATCCCGTAACATCACGTAACTGTTGACGTGACATGTTTCCGCCAAAAACTTCGGAACAACCGGAAAGCGCGGTGCAACCTCAGCGTCTGCAGTGGACTCTAATAAAGTTGTACTTTTTCTCTCACGTGACTAAAATCACATCACGTTAACTGCTAGTGACGTGACATTTTCCCTCCAGAACCACGCAGCACATACGTAGTGTGGGGAACCGACCAAAACCTGAGAAGAATATCCAAGCCAAGCCATATCCTACAACTACTAGCAAAATCTTTGCACCTCTAGCAAAAGCTTGGTATTACTAGCAAAAACTTAGAAGAAGCTAGGTCGAACACTAGCTCTACTGTTGGTGCCAGCCTTGTGCAACTAGTACAAGCTGCAAACATTTTTATTATAGGTGTTTAAAATGGCATCTTCCTGCGGTACGTTGAGGTCAGCTGCGAGTGCGTTCGAAAATCTGCAAAATCACAGGATTTTTGTTTTGTAACTGGCAGCACCAGTCCCTGGACTTCCCGAAAACTTTCATCCAAACACGTCATATCACACGGACCTATCCGATGCAGCGCACAGTGCTTTATGGTGTTAAAGGAAGAAGGCATGCTGGTCTTTTTCTGTTCACGTAGGACGATAGATATGACAAAAAATAAATAAAAATCCCAGTTTCACCACAAGGGCGATGTAATGAGTGCGATAGCAACAAATGAAGTAATGTTGGCAGCTAGCTCTTTTAGATCCAGTCTCGTGTAACTCTACAAAATGGTGCTGTAACAGAACACAGCCGCTCCAGATAGGGAAATAGGATCTCGCACAGTCTCTTCGCGTTGAGAGCGCAGCACGTAGAAGGGTATACGAGCCGTCCGCTGTTGCCCGTCGAGATAGCGATCGCGTCCGCGTCCTTATAATCAATGTTCACAGTCGCTGCTCGAATGACCTCCACCCTCCCCCCCCCCCCCCGCCGCCTCCACGTCGTTTCATGCTCCTTCTAGACGGGCGTGGCGTTTCCGCCCTGCTTGAGTAATGAGCATTCGACGGCATGCTTCGCACGCGGGGTGATGTTATCGCATGCGCTCTCCGATCGACGGAGATGGGTCGGCACACTTGATATGTGCTTCAGCCACGTTCGTCAGCCCCGCTCGCGCGCTTTTAGCCGCGGATAGATCATACGATACACAGAGGGATGTTGCCGTTGTGGAGTTTATACGGAACATGACAGGTACGCAGGACGGCGAGAACCTATCGGCAGTGTTCACATAGTTGCTATCGCAATAACACATGGTTTAGATAAAAACAACATTGTAGGTTTACTGGAATGCTACTTTTTGAGCCATATGACAAAGCCCTAGCTATTAAATTACGTTCAGATCCCATTGACAGAACGCGTGATTTTTTCGTCATTTTTATTTCTATGAAGTTCGGGTGAACTCATTACGCTGCTGCTGGAAAAATAACAAATAATGTCGCCTGTTCTTTGCTTGGTTTAACTGTCGGTTTCATTAGTTGTGTCTATTACAAAGAAAAGAACCTCCCGAACAATTCGGCTTCTTTCGTTAAGATTACGAAAGACACTTGCGTTAACCCTAAAGTAAACATCTACTGCGTAAACGTCTAACTTCGTCATTACATTACTATGCCTCGCTTCTCTAAGCTTAATTCCTTTCCTTTACGTTGCTGAATTGTAGGGACCTGAGAAGATCATAACGAAATCAGGAGATCGGAGAAATAAGTTTCACCACAATACGCGTGCGAAAAGAAGAACGAAAGACCTTCGTTCACCATAACTTGATCAGGCGTTCTTTTTCTAAGGAAGTTTAAAAGAATAAAGTAAGAATTACAAATGTAGATCTGAACTCTCTGATACGCGTGGAGTGTTTCATGCAGTAAAAAAGTCATAAAATGATGACAAAAACATGGCTGATCCCTCCGTCATAGGAATTGGTATAACACGAATGTGAAACGCGTCTTTGCAGAAGTAGTGCTAGCGATATATGAGAGCTTGTACAATGTATACTGGTGCTTGAGAGCTATAGCACCGTTCGACGTGGACACACCCACGTTGACGCCTATTGGCAAATCTCCATCGCGACGACTAACGTCCATGGTCATGAATTAACCGTTGTTGTAGCTGAAGTTGTCAACATGATATACCTGGACACAGCGTATTGTGAATCCAGCGCAAAGACACCAACAAGCGCGTAATGAACACTGGCACTCGATATGCGCGTCTTCAAAGAGAAGTGGTACGGTGTGCACTCCTGAGTAATAAGGTAACCTACTCCTGCGCTTATGCATACACCACCACGCTGCGCTTCAGCAACGCGGTAGGCAGAGGTTCGTAGCTTGAGCCGCGAGCGCGCGCATGCGTTCTACGTCCTGCTGGCCTCTGTCTCGCTCCACCAAGGCACGACATTCGCAAGTGGTACGGTGTGCACTCCTGAGTAATAAGGTAACCTACTCCTGCGCTTATGCATACACTACCACGCTGCGCTTCAGCAACGCGGTAGGCAGAGGTTCGTAGCTTGAGCCGCGAGCGCGCGCATGCGTTCTACGTCCTGCTGGCCTCTGTCACGCTCCACCAAGGCACGACATTCGCCCGTCGACATCGCTGCCCTGCGGCCGCGCTCACTGCAGCAGTTTCATTAGTCGGTGCTGTCGCACCCGAAGTAGCCGTCGGCGAAACAACGTTGGTGCATGTGGAGGATGCACTACTCCGACAAAGAGCCGTCACACGCTAACACGAAGCTAAAGGCAAATAATATATACATCGGCGACTCTCCGTGCTAGCGCGGCCAATGTTTTTTTACTGCTATTGAGACGCAGTTAAAGCATGTTTTAACTACGCCATCGACTAATCGTTCGCTATCGGCGCTAGTAAGTGTCATGCCGAATTACTTCTCTTCCCCGCTCACAGGCGGCGACACCGACCCGCCACGCTAACAGAGAGCACCGTGCGAGAGAGAATGCGTGAGAGATATAAAACGCGTTGGCAGGTTGCTCTCCAGCTGCGTCGGTAGCTTAGTCGTTAAGAAACCGGGCGCCCTTCGTCGCGGGCCAAGGAGTCAGAGGTTCGATTCCCGGCCGGGGAACATTTGCATAATGATTTTTCTTTCTTATTTTGTAGCGTTAATTATATCAACGTCATATCCGCAACGGATATACTTGGTGGACCCCGGCATAAAACACTTTCGTGTTAAAAGAAACGACAGCTCAGGATTACAGGGATAAACCGAAACGAAAACTATTTTGTTTTGTTTCGGCAGTGACATCTTGAGCGAAGCTGTGAAACTAAGTCACGGGCTGAAAAAAAAAGGAACTGGAGCTCCGACGCCAGGAATCGAACCGATGACGGCGCGGTGATGCCACGTTCCAAACGTGAGCAATGAGCTCACTCAGCCACGGATGACGTCTTGTCGCCGGTGATAAGAAAGGGTTTCATCAATATACCACAAGCACTTGAAGTACCGCGTTTCAAAAAAACACGTTAGGGTACAATGTTGCGCCAATTGCGGCAAGAGTGGCTTCAATAGAAAGCTGAGTGTCAGGACTGCATGTGATTTACTGACCATTGATATCACTTGCTTAGTCTTACCACAGTGAGTGTTTTTGTCTCGAAAAACAGGCCACGTTTTTCGCCGTTTCCATAGACTCCCGTTGTACGATCTTTAACTCCTCCGGGAACAAAATTTGAGCTTACTGCAACATGATCGCTGCATTCGTCTCGTGCGTTTCATTTCCGAGAAGGTCTCTGTGGTATGCGTTTTTCACCATTCGCCCTCTACGCTTAATTATTCACGAAAAACTCGCTCGGTCCATTGAAAACGTGCTAGCTTCGCCCCGCGGCCACCAGGGGCTATGGTTGTTATGTGTCCAGAAAAGCTGCATATGGTACGCACAGACATATGTTGAACAGTCGCATATGTTTTATATAACCAGTTCTTTACAGCTGCGTAACGATGCCAATAGCAACATGGGTATTAGCAACACCAGAAGCGCTAAGCTGATATGTAGCGCATGTGCTCGCGAGGATGGTAGCCCCTCACACTTCTACATAAATCAACTTCAGCGGAATAGCGCTTAACTACAGTAATGCGACGAAAGGGGCTTGGTGGTCCATGTTGGCTTGGTGATGCGCTTACGGTGATGCGCTTAAGCATGTGCATTGGTTAGAGTGAGTTGCCAAATTCCCGGGATGGCTAATCTGTTGACAGTTATACCGGTGTTCTCCAAGCCTAGTGTTAATACATCTTGAGGTCTGCCGGATATATTTCTTGCACATGTTAATCGCAAACTGTATACAACTACTACATCACACTGAACGAATTTGGTCTGTGGCCTATTTTAAATATCATTCCTTCTTGCGTTTCTTGTGTGTTATTAACTTTTTTACACAACCCTAGCAATTATTGAGGGCCTGAAAATGAAACCGGAACGTCGCGTTTGTTAGCGATCTTCTTTAATCTATGCGATATTTTGTGGATATAGGGGATGACCACGGGTCGTTGCCATTGTTTTTCGGTTCCTACTTTTTTGTTTCTGCAGGCCAGTTAAGAATCATTTTTTCAGCGATAGCCACAATTATGGAATCAGGAAAGCCGCTAGCTTTTAACCTATCTACCTGTACATTGAAACTCTTTGAAATAATGTGGTCGCTGGATTATTTAATAGATTGTGAAAGACATGCCTCAGCAACACTTCTTTTGACGAGCTTTGAATGGCCGCTTTGATAGCTCAAAAGACCTTTGTCACCTTTCGTGATATAGGCCCAACATGTGTGTGTGTGAGGGGGGGGGGGGGGAGATTTAGGTACATTTCAACGTCGAGAAATTTTGAAACATTCTGTCTTAGGGTCATTTCGTAACATTTCGCTAAATAAGAAATTACAACGCAGTCACCTTGCCATGGAAGTTCTACCGTTAATTCCAACCCTTTAAACACATCATGAAAGGCGTCCAAGACTTAACGTACAGTTGTTTGTACATTTTGCATCAAAGCAAACAGCATAAACAAGTTGTAATTGTAATTGTAATTCCTTCTCGTTGCACAAACACAATTCAGTCGTGTTTTACACATAATGACTGCAGATGAAACCGTAACACTTTCTTACTTAAAATATTGTAGCGCTACATTTGAGGAGGACAACAAGAGACATGACAGGATGGGCGCCGTCGTGTAGCGCTACAATATATTAAGAACATACCCGCATACCTGTGGCACATACCCACCTGTGGTATACGGGTATATGCCACACGTGTCTGGCGGGAAGGGTTTGACGACGTACGCGATGGGATTGTCACAATATTCATGTCATGATCAGCGAGTCATATTCGTCAAACCATCTTACCCTCCCATACTAATTTTGGTTTACCCCAAGCTAACGGGGCGATCACGACAGCACCCAGACGTAGGTGGCCAGATAGATAGATAGATAGATAGATAGATAGATAGATAGATAGATAGATAGATAGATAGATAGATAGATAGATAGATAGATAGATAGATAGATAGATAGATAGATAGATAGATAGATAGATAGATAGATAGATAGATAGATAGATAGATAGATAGATAGATAGATAGATAGATAGATAGATAGATAGACCACGCTAAACGTGCCTGCTGTACACAAAGAAATGCTTCGTATTTAAAAATATGACTTGGTTAGCCTTAGAAAGGAGCCTTCTAGGTTACCAGTGCTGATATTTCAGTGTTTCAAGAAGTCCATTTCTGCCTAGGTAAAGTACGTATGACGGCTGTTCCGCACGAGTATTGACAAGCCTGGGATTGATACAGCATTTCATGAGAAGGTAGATATCCGTTATATAGAAACAAATTATTGATAATGTTAGAACAAATACACTAAATATACAGGGGACAGATCGAGAGCAGGTTGAGGCTGAAACATTGATATTAACGTACTGCAAGTTGCAGAGCACGGCTTGAAACATTTATGGGACACATTTTAGAAAACACGGGTTCAAAAAGAATATGTCTTATCTTAGACTTCAAAAACTTTTGATCAATGTTGTGTGATCAAATACGCTCTCCTAGAACCCGCCATACAGTGAATAAGTGTTTGAAAAAAATTAAGGCAACACTGCACTAGGGCTGCCAAGCATGATGAAAGTGCGGAGCTGGACAGCCTTCTTTGTTTCTCGTGTGTTTTCTTTTTTCTTTCCTCCTCTCTGTCTTTCTTGTTCTGTTTTTCCTTTTTTTCTGTCTTTCTTCCTCTCTTTATTTCTACTAATTTCTTCGGCTCTTGTAATCTATTTATTTTTATTTTTTTGGCTCTATATATTTTCCTGCTCTTTTTTCTTTTCTCTCTCTTTCTCTTTGGCGCTTACTTCTTCCTCTTTTTTACCTTTATACGTGGTTTTGCCGGCGTTACGCCAAGCGCACTAGTTTTTTTGCTGATGAGGATCAGTGATCATCATGAAGCCGCTCAAAGAACAAGAGGAAGCGGACTTCCCCTTGGCGTGAGCGCGCACTCAATATGCCACACATGCAGCGTTACGCCAAGCTATGACGAGAGCAGACGACAGCATACTCCAGTCCGGCCCCCTATAATGCTCCGTGCCTAAAACATAACAAAAGGTTCAATTTCGCCCGGTGAGAGACAGATTATAGGTGAACGACTGTATGTAATCCTCTAGGGAACCTCGAGATCAGCAACTGAAATATTATTACCGAGGATAAATGTTCAAGGTAAAATCATGTATTCATATCGGTATACACTTGTCAAATAGTTATGCTTGTTAATTAGCGCTAAATGTACACGTTTGTGGATACGTTAGAGCACATCGGGGTCATAAAAAAAGCAGACATATAGCTACATATATACCTTGTCACTGTTCAAATAATTCAGAGTCTTGGCAGCCACAGAGAGGATTTATGATAACTTTATGGTGTGTTCATACGCACTCATGAAAACGTAAATGGCCTCGATCATAATCTTCAACATGATGCTGTATAGGCCTGGCTTAAGGCTGCAGCTTCATTGCAATAAAAGAATCTCAGCCTTGATTGTAAAACTAGGACACTAGCAGCTATGTAACGTACTAAATTATACATACTTGCCCTCACGGAGCCATAATTTCGACTAAACAGGCCGTCATTCGCATCAATCGAATAGCACCGGTTACCACGCACAGAGAGCGTACATGTCCTTAAAGGGGCCCTCCGGCACTTCTGATTTCTGCCATTGCCGTCACCGTCGCCGTCATGTCCCGGATATATATATATATATATATATATATATATATATATATATATATATATATATATATATATATATATATATATATATCCGGGACATGACGGTGACGGTGATAGCTTTCTGGTGACCATGGACGTCTGCTCACTGTACACCAACATACCCCATCGTGACGGAATAATGGCTATGGTTTCTGAATATGAGAAATTAGACTCATCGACAGGTGTTAGTGGTGCGGTACTGTCTACACTTGTTGAACTTGTACTAAATAATAACCATTTTGAGTTCAATGACAAGCACTTCCTTCAGGTCAGTGGCACTGCAATGGGTACAAAAATGGCCCCGAACTTTGCGAGCACCTTTATGGCATCCCTTGAAATCCCGTTTATTGAGGGGCGTACCTTGAAACCTTTGTATTACCGGAGATTCTTGGACGATATATTCATGGTATGGAACCACGATGAGGGTAGCCTTCTCCGGTTTATATGTGACTTCAATGAACTCCACCCATCAATTAAGTTTACACATATCATTTCCAAAACTAGAATTAACTTCTTGGACGTCACTGTCTCCATCGAAAATGAACGCCTTACAACAAACCTTTACAAAAAGCCTACAGACCGGCAGATGTACCTACACTTCAACAGCAGCCATCCAAGACATTGCAAAATGGGTATTCCATATTCTCAGGCTTACCGGTATCGAAGAATATGCACCGACATACAGGAATTTGACACACATGCAGGATACCTAAAGCATGCCCTATCACAACAAAATTATCCCGAAGACATTATTGACGATGCCATACTACGTGCTCGCAACGTGAACCGGAATACCATAATTACGGAACAAAAAACAGCATCAAAAACAACTTCCCAAACAAATCTTCTGCTAACTTACTCCTCATCAGTGCCACGAGTTAATAACATACTTTCCCGCCATTTCAATATAATCAGGCAAAGCAGGCGATTAACTTCCATCTTCGCGGAACCACCTCGCGTGGTTCCGCGAAGATGGAAGCAAAAACAAAAAAAAAACATTGTTTCAGAAAAAGCTTTTGTTATTTAAACGGCAAGTTATATACATATGCAGACTTTGTCTGAAAGACGATTCTGTGAGTAACCGTCGTCTGTTTCCACCAATGCCTGTGAAAACAAAAATGAGGACAAACGGGAATTTGCTTTTTTTTTTCTTTTTGTCACAGAAAAGGAACAGCAAAGTTTTGCCACACATTACGAAACACAGAAGTTTGAAAATATGGTTTGACAGATCACCTGCCTTCCTTTGCACGCTCGTTTTATTGTCTTCAGGGTAGCATGGCAAATATTTTCTAACTTTCTTTTTTTCTAAGCATGTCGCTAAGAAACAAATGGCCTGTACAAAAATGTTCAGTGCAGCAAAAGTGGTTACAGAACAATCCACACTTACACATTAAAGTACCTATTTTGAATCGAGACACTGTGAGTAATCGTCGCTCAAAAACGAACCTATTGCTGCTCCTTTGGTCAGTAATCCATTAACCTAAATCGCGCGTTCGCAATCTTACCTTCAAAGCCCGGGACCGTCAGCCTGAGGCAGAATAATAAACAGTGCTTCTATTACACTTTATCAGAGTGAGAGTAGAAAATGCTGCTCCTTCGCCCAGTAATGCATCAACCTAAATCGCACGTTAACAATGGTAACTTCAAAGGCAAGGATCCTCTGTGTGAAGCAGAAAAATAAACAGTGGTGCTGCTGAAGTTCATCATAGTGAGAGTAATGATTCTTTGAGTGGCCTGTTAAGTTCGTTGCGAGGAGGAAAGGCTTGAGTAGCGAACGCGTTACCCGCATATCAGCCGGGGCCCAAAGCGTGTCGTCAGCGAGTCTTTTTCTGGATCGTGTAATGAAGATAGAGTATGGTAAGCCCCGTGCTTTACTTCACCGTACCCCGGCCATCGCGGCTCAGCCACCGCACGTGTTCGTCCCCGTCTTCCAATTTGATACGAGTGCAACGAGTACCTTCATTTGGTTAATTGGACTGGAGGGAGCGCGTCGTGGCGCCACGACGCGCTCCCTTTTAGCAAAACCTTCGAGAAGCTGTGTTTTTAATAATGGCATGAAATTTGAGAAGTTTGATCGAAGAAGAGTTGAGTAAAAGTGGCGCAACAGAATAAAAGTCAAACGAATACGTGACTGGTTCAGAGTTTTTAAAGGGCAGCACGCCATAGAAGTTGTCAAACACTGATCGGGAGCAATCATACAGCTAGCGAAATCGTGCTTTAAAGGCGCATTAACATTTTTACGGGAATAAGCAAACTCATATCTAATATAAGTTCCAAAAATACGTCGTTTTATAAGGAAAGGCCGGAAGCTATCACTGCTGTGTGCGCAATAACAAATGTTGGAAAGCGCACTTTTACAGACGAGAAATTATGCTCACGATAAGTAGCAACATGGGGTGCGAAGTGTGTTGTTTACTGATATCATATTCAGTGACTCTCGGTTTGTTACTTGAGCAAAGTATGCCCTCTTTTTCACCGAGGTGGGCCAATTTTCCTGTTATTATTCTCGAACAGTTCCAAGTCAGGGCACAGGCGCTATATCACGATTTTCAATTGGTATGTATGGTCTTTCATTACAAGGGCCAATTGGAAACTCTAGAAAAAAGTTACGCCATGGCTCATTTCGCGCATCACTGAGCCCGCAAGCGCCAGGTTAGATTTTCGGAATCCTTATATGCTATGCGTTAATGCGGCCACTCAGGCTATCCACTTGCGCAGCGCTGTTATCAGCCGCACTTTATCAGTTATATATTTGTGACCTTACATTTGGAAGCGACAATACGCCCGATCCTATCATGGTTAACCGTAACGACCAAGTGAAGTTCTCTAAGTTCTGTTTTACGGTGGGAGGGAACGCAAGATTGAATTATCGTTGCATTAATATTATGAAATGAATGACTGGAATGTTAGTTCTGATAGCGGAAGGTAAATAATATTACCAGCGTGTTTATGAAGCAATAGCTGGCTGGAACTTAAGATTTTCCAAGGTATCGTATTCTACAAACGGAACATTGGAACAAATACATGGAGCTGTTAGCGTCGTATCACAGGTTATCTTTAATTTTTATGCAGAGATTATAGTCCGTGCTTTTGGCTTTGCATATCTCATGCGTTATTTCTTCGCAAGGCCGGCAGTCTGCAATATTCGTTTTCAATGGAGTCTTATTGCTATACCGCCTTAAAAGACGACCGACACAGCTTTCGGAAAGGTTACCTTGAGCGTAATCGGTCTGCGCTAGCATGCCACAGCTATTATTGTGATCTACTTCCTTTAAAATTGAAGAAACATTTGCAACCGTTGAAGAGTTGCGAATTCTTTAGAACAACAGTTCGCCGATCGAATTCTTGCGATTCAACATATGTGCTCCTTTGACGGCTTCAACAACGACACGGCGTGAGTGTTCCTGCTCTATTAGAGCATAAAATTTATTAAGAGTGAAGCTCGTACAGCTCGAGGTAAAACGCCCGCCGTCTTAAAAAAATATTCCGCGCCGTTCGCCTACTCGCGCATGCGCGGTAGGCGAACGGAAGGCAGCCGCCGGCAAACCACAGCCACCGTCGGAAGCAGCGCGCGCAGCTACTGGGCCGAGTTTGCGCGGCATGGCGCGAGCCGAGCACGAGCGACGTAATGCGCACACTTCTAGCGGGTTCGCCACAGCGAGGTTTGCATGGTATTTTCTGGCGCTGGGGCTTGAACATTCTTGCATGTTCTGTGACTGTCTGAGGTTCGACTCTACTCTGTCTACGCAAAGGAAAGACACAACATTACCATGAAGGCTGCGTTAATGCCCTAGGATTGGCCATCTTCGATGTTTCTTACGCTTTGCACGCCTAGTGGAAACTTCCTTTTTTTTTAGATGCGAAGCATCTTATGCTCGGGGCTCTGTCCGTCCATCCCGCGTCCCGCGTCCCCCCGTCCCCCCGTCCCGCGTCCCGCGTCCGGCCACTTTCATGAAGTAGGGAAGCACCGATATGCGAACCAGAACACTGTAGTAATATGAAGGCCGTCAACCACCACTACACATACCAGAGTCATGGCCGAGAGCACAGAGAGGCCAATGGCTAGGTAGGTGGTGTCTGTCGCCCAGGTTGACTCCATTTCTTGATCTTGCTTGCATGTGCTTGAGGGGGGCTTTGTCCGTCCCTCCTTCCCGCGTCCCACACCCCTCTCTCTCTCTCCTCTCCAACGCTCCCCCCCTTTCTCTCCTCTAGGAATCCTCTACTCTACGGAGCGGCGCCCGCGTCCCGTTAACTTCATTCCTTGATCTCGCTTGCATGTGCTTGCGGGGGGCTTTGTCCCTCCCTCCTTCCCGCGCCCCACAGCGCATGCGCGTCCCCCTCCTCCTGTCTCTCCTCTCGTACGCTCCCCCCTTTCTCTCCTCTCATCATCAGCCTGACTACACCCAATGCAGGGCAAAGGCCTCTTCCATGTTCCGCCAATCATCCCGGTCCTGTGCTTTCTGCTGCCACGTTATGCCTGCAAACTTCTTAATATCATCTTCCCACCTAATTTTCTGTCTCCCCCTCACGCGTTTGCCTTCTCTTGGAATCCAGTCAGTTACCCTTAAGACCAGCGGTTATCCTGCCGACGTGCTACGTGCCCAGCCCATGCCCATTTCTTCTTCTTGATTTCAACTATGTAACAATATCCTTAACCCCCGTTTGTTCCCTGACCCACTCTGCTCTCTTCCTGTCTCTTAAGGTTACACCTATAATTTTCGTTTCCATCGCTCGCTGCGTTGTCCTCAATTTCAGTAAAACCCTCTTTGTTAGTGTGAAGGTTTCTGCCCCATAGGTAAGTACCGGTAAGATGCACCTGTTATATACCTTCCTCTTGAGGGTCTCCTCTAGGAGTCCTCTACTCTACGGAGCGGCGCCCACGTCCCACACCCCCACGGAGCAATGCGCGTCCCCTCCCCCCCTCTTTCTCTCTCCTCTCCTACGGTCTCCCCCCGTTCTCTCCTCTAGGAATCCTTTACGCTACGCAGCGCCGTGCACGACAGGTGGTGCGACAGCTGCATACTCTGCTGGGGGGCGCCACGGTAGTTCCGCGGTATGAAAATGACGGAGCGCCCGTGCCTCATTCTCTCTCCTGTGCAGCGCCTCGATGAGCGCCCGGGCCGCGAAACGGGAACGGCGACGTTTCTCCCGCTCAAGCTAACCATCTCCGCGCTGCTTCGCATCCACACATGCTTCCCTTTAGCGGGAGATGGGGAAGTTTTTTTGCATTTTTCATAACAATATCACTGTTCCGAGCGCCTGAAGCGTAGCGCCTGAGTATATAGTATACGGCGTTTCTGGTGTTTCAAATGTTCTCGTCATGAAGCTCATGATACCTTGTCGTTTTTCCGTAGAGGTCAGTGCTTACTTAGTTGCTAACTAGGAAGAATGTGGTGTAGCGGTTGACAGAGTCACAGAGCCGGGCCACGAAACGGGCCGCCCAAGCCACGTGACTGGTTCAAGCACAATTTTTTTTGCGGAGGGACTGATATTACCCTGGATACCTTTTATTTATTTGTTTCTTTTATTGATACTGTAAGCCTTAACAGGCTCTTACAGAAGTGGGAACAGAAAGGATACAGATTGACGTCTACACATCTGACCAAGGGAAAAAAATAACAACAAAAGAAAACAGAAGATAACAGCACTGACCACTGTATACAAGTACAGATTTCAACTATGCATCTGGTCGAAGAAAAAAAATATAGACTATTAAAAACAGCATAGTCTAACAGGGAAAAGTTCACGTTAGACACAGATCTGAGAATTGAAACCGCGAGTGCCATAGGAATCAAAAACATACATGCCGCGTATAGTTGCGCCGTTTTTGTACAACGCTGCTACTTATTTCGCGCGCGCTTCACTCCATTTATATATACGTGCGAGCGAGCGGACGGGAGAGTGGGGCGCAGGGAGGAGAGAGAGCGAACGGTGAGAGAAGGAGCGGCGAAGCACTGCACCTACCCTCTCCTACACTCTCTCCACACACGCGGGAGCTCCGCCGAGCTTCCGCGATGTGAGCGCCCTCACACACCAGAGCGCGCTCCTCCTCTCCACTCACTCTCCGCTACTCCGCCCGCACCACCTGCTCCGGTTGCTAGGGGCGAGGATAAGCGCGTGCGCCCGCAGCTGTTGCTATGGGAGAGGGAGTGAGAGCGGAGAGATAACACCTGCCGGCGTGCGGACACCTCCTCAACCTATCCTCCTCCTCCTCCGCGGGCGCCGCCGGATGCGCCTGACATAGCCCGACTAAGAAATGCATTCGCATTTAAAACCTTTTCAAGATCGGTGGTTAAGGAATCGAGAGATTCTGGGGACACTATGCCACGTGGCAGGTTCTTCCATATCACTGTCATGCCTAGAGCGTCGTGCCATTACAGTCCCCACAAGAAATACAGACATTTGGTTCGTACTGCGTTTCCGCACTACGTATAAACACCAAGCCTTGATCTACAACGTTCCCACAACACTTAATAAGCACGAAAGTATGATCACCTGGAACAAGAAACAATTACCCTCACATTTCTGCTCTATCGCGTGATAGGCACATTCGCAACAAACTATTTCCATAGTCTATGTCATATTTGCATAATTCAGTCTAGTTTAAATACACTGTATCCAGTTATATCTTGTTACCTTGTGTTATATTAGCGATATATATGTATGTGTGTTTGCGTAAACGTATAGACGTGTGCACATAAGTCTGTAGGTGTAAATGTGTACGATGATCTAAGCACGGTGCACATTGATTTGTAGAAACTCTTTTTTATTACACATTTATAATATGTATTCGAAAATAATCGCTTCTCAAGGCATTCATGAATTAGTATGTATTGTTCATGTTTTTCTTTTGTATTTGCGCGTTATGTACCTCAAATCATTTCCGCACTACTGCCATGTGTATGTACAGGTCACCAGAGCCTCTGTCAAGCCGTGCTCACGGCTTTTATAAAAGCCGTGAGAACGGCTTGACAAAGACCCTGGTAAACTGTATACACATAGCCATGGCAACCTTCCATTTTTGTTTGGTAAATAAAAATTTGAAAAAATTAAATTGAATATTTCTATGACTGACGAAAAGTAGGAATATTTAAATTTATTGCAGCGGGAGATGAAAGGCCAGAAACTCTTGTCGTGGTTTGTTCTGGCGGAGCGCTGGTACGGTGGTTTCAAGATCTGTGGATATTCGACGGCTCCTCTACAACTGCGGACAGTACGGCGTTCGTGGTCCGCTGCTGAATATTCTTGTGGAAACTGATACCAAGGTCCATGCACGCGCTCAAAACAATGTCGACGACAAAGCCATCCTGGTTAGCACAAAAGCAATACGACGCGAAATAAGAGCGTAACATGTATTCGCTTGAGTATCGCTCGCGTACTGTACATGGATGAAATCATCACTGTAATTTTTTTCGCAGGGTCCACGCATAGCGGTGTCCTTTGATTTTGATTTCGCTAACGTTTGTTCTTCTACATTTAAAAGTCGTATAACTTCTTGACACTTTTGTTGTTGACTCCGTTACGCTACATAATCACATTTAGGCATTGCTTGTTGATGCCGGTTTCAAAATATGTGCTGATCTTGTATTAAGCCTATTAGTACGTCATTCACTGCCATGCTGCAACCATTTAATAAATTTTATTGGAGTTTACTGCCGACGATTCTTTTTTTAACTTGGGACCGTTGTATCCATTCTAGATTGCAATATCATTTTGTGTCTAAAAAAACTCAAACTCAAAGTCGCACTGAAGCACTTCCGCAAGTAATCGTCGATCAACCTCAGTATCGGAGTTTATTAACTCCGGACTCGACCGCCACAGAAAAATTTTCAAATGCGTCAAGGACGACCGGAGTTCGGCGGATTTGTCTCATGCTTTAAAGGGGCTCCCGAACACTTTTAAGGCATCTCGGTTTTATTTGTGATTTGGTTAGACTGATGGCAAGACATAAATTGGGCGCGAGTATAAGCTCGGATATCAAATGATTTAGTATTTTAATCGCGTAATAAAGTAACTACATTGCCGCCGACTGCATCAACGCGTATAGTGGTGCACGCCAGAACTATTGCGGGCGGAAATCAAGGAGCAGCGCGTTGCGTAATGATTGGATAAATGTAACGTTTAAAGTGATCATGTTGGGGTATGAAAATAATGATTACTTTTAGGTTTCTTTTTTGTTTTTTTTCCATGCTTTTTCATTGAACCCCGAATGGACTACGTGGCAACGAAGAAAGATCACTACAACTACAACGCACGGCAGAGGCGCTGGCTGCTATTCTGTCTTTGGCTTTTTCGCTAGCGTAGTTCGGGCGTCCATACGAATGGCTTCTTTCCCTCCCTCGTCTTGCTTCGTATGTTCGCGAGTTGCCTCGTTGGGCACGGGCGGGGCGCTATTGATTGTTGTTGAAGCGGTGCAAGTAATCCCGTTCGTTGAATGGATGTCGCTGCACCTTTGTCGTTCTACGGATGGCCTACCGCACAACCCGCGAAACAACTTTGCGCAGTCTCGTGATGTTAGGAGCAACCGTGCATCGCCGTCCTTGTCGTTCCACAAGTTCCCTTCTCAGAATGAGAGAAGGGAGTGACACGTCGTAAAACGGAGTGTCTTTGTATGGAACGGCGGAGAAGGCCTCGCTTCGAAGAAGTAGCGCCCGCTGAGCACAAGCTGAGTTTCAAAAACCTGCCTTATCTTGTCATAAGTGCGTCTTATGAAATGCGTCCTTACCTCGCCAAGTATATGCCCTGGGAGCGAGACTAGGTGAATTTTTGCTTCAAAATGGTTACCTCGAGCAGCAATAAATTAGTTTTATTGCAAGAAACCAAGAAGAGTATGCACAGAAGCAGCCATACGTACACAGCAGAAATGTTTGTAAAGGCACTGGGAGTTTTCGGTAAAATACACGTGTTTCGTCTGGCCACATTTGTTCAACCCCCGTCGACGCAGTGGGGTCGTGAGGTCACTGTTGCTATTTCGACGTCTTGTGTGTTTTTGCTGTGTTTGTTGATGGTATTTTTGCGCTGGCTTCAGCGTTTGCCGTTTTCTTTCTCTTTTTAAATTTAACTTGATTGTTTGAGCAGTTTTACAGTATTTGCTTTTACGAAGTTGCATTTATGATGGAATGGCGCACTATAGTGAACTTTACCGACGAAGAGTGCGGGGTCGTGACGGATTTTGTCTACAAGTGCCGTGAGGTATACTTGAAAACATGAAGACGGATGCCGTGTCCCTTCAGAGAAAACAAAAAAACGTGGACGCAGCTCGCGATAGAATTCAACAGCCGACACAATGTGCATCCGTGTACGGCCGACCAAACAATCAGAAAAGTGTTAGCGCCACTTTGGGAAATTTTACCAGTACCGGAAACAGTGTTTTTGCAATCAAAGCAGATATCCGCTGAACTGTATACTCGTGACACGGTCGGCTGCGAGGCACTGACAAGGTCGCCGCTTCCAAGTTGAAATGTGCCGACTCCATAAACGCGCGATGCGATGAGCAGCTGCACGAGAGGAGGCACAGGGAACACACGACCGTTGATATTTTACTGCAGAAACAGCACAGCGAGCAGCTTCTTCACGGCACTTTTTGTGAGGCGGGGGCGACACAAAAATTCCTGCTTGTCGTAGGTATCCACAGGGTTCCGTCGATCCTTGAGGACTCGCCGCGGCGGTGGCGTGGATACGCCTACTCTTTGTTGTTCAATATTCCTTCATAGCGGTCCACATAGTCAACGAACTGCGCAAAGTTGTCGTCCCCCGCCAGGATGTTTGCCTACAAGGAAGCCTTAAGGTAGGTCATAGGCTACCTTAACCGAGCCTTACTTAAGTGCGAGGAAAGTTCTGCGATAAATGCAAGGTAGGTTCTTGAAACGCGTGAAGGACGGACTTACGGCTAAGGTTGACTTAAGTCACAAGTATCAGGCTAAGTTAGGTTTGTGAATACGGGGGTAACAGCCTTACTGTGTAAACAAGACAGCTTGGTAGGGACCATGTTGTTTGTTACTATGGCAACATCGTCAAAAATACGTTGGACTGTACAAGCAAAAATGGAGTGCAAGCTACCGTTATGTTGGAGCTTTGAACTCATTCCGTTGGCGGCACGTTTCATCGTCAGCGGCGCGTGAAAACTGGCTATGTGACCCCGCGAACATCGAGTTAAAGGTACATATTTTTTTTCTGGTATTTTGAAGTTACTAGACCGAATAAAATTAGACTCCGTGCCCCTATCGCTGCTGTTCTTGCTGCCCGAATCTTTCCGTACTTCAGTCTACGCAAACCGTGAGTAAAAATAATAATAATACTAATAAAATGCGCCGAACGGCAAGGCGCTGGTGGAAACGCGCGGGGAACGTTCCATGTGCCGCTGTTTGAAGAAGCTGAAGGTAGCGAAGGGGCATGCAGAGAAGAGTATTTCAGCTTCACAACGTGAAACCCGAGTAGGGGTGAAGCATGAAGTGTGCGCCGATGTTTTCTACAGCTATATCTTTACTCTTTACTGTCTTAGTCGCCACCGGTCCACTAACACAACATCACTTTGCAGGTGTTTCAAGAAGTTGTGTTTCAAGTAGATGACTTTACAGTAGAAATGGACTTTTGTGTCTATGGTTTTATGTGGTAAACTTGAGCGCCTTGGTCAGTTTTGTCGGGGACTCCGACATCGCTGCAAAGCGAAACGCAATGTTTTAGGCAGTAACGACGAACCTTTAAGTCATAATATGCGTAGTATGGACCAGGGGCCAGTAGTGGGATTTACCCAATTTTTGTGCGGGGGTACCAGGTTTATGATAAACCGTCACGACGACATGACACGCCGACAAGCGGAGACGCTATGGTGCTTCGCCCCTAAAAATGGGTGGTTGAACAATGTTGCAGGGACCCTTGAGCATTCTGTCGTTTTCTTCTGTCCCACGAGCACGCTTGGAGGTACTCGGGGAGGGGGGAGTGACAGATGGCCAAAAAACTATGTCCGCTAGCGTCATCAAACGCGATTGCTCTCTCCCAGTGAGATTCTGAAGCGTACTAGTCCTTATAGCATGTAATTTATATATATATATATATATATATATATATATATGTATATATATAGCACCTCATAAAATAAACAAAACGAGACCGAAGTATTCGTGGCCAGGTAGACAATCTCGGAATCATGGAACGACGCTGATGGCCTCGCGACATACGTGTCACGTGACTTGTGAATGAAGAATGCTTCGGTAATCGCTCTTGCTGCCATGTCGTGATGCTAAATGAATCCTCGGTGTGCGAAAGCACCGCAGTCTCTGCGACGTGCAGTCTCTGCAAGTTTGCACGCGCAGTTACTGCAACGTAATGATAGTTTCGATGAGGGCTGCCCTTTTAATGAAGCTCTATGATCCGTGAGACGCTTATTAACGCACCTGCCAGCCTGGCCAATGTAGGGCTTCCCGGCTGACAAAGTGATTTCGTAGACAACCCCTTTATCGCAGTCAACTAACTTGTCACGGTGATTAATCGCGCATTCATTTGATGTGGTCAAGACCTCATTCCTCCTATCGTATGCTTCGCTGACAAGACCACTTTAATGCCAAACCGGCGCGCTATGCTCAGGAGACGGGATGTACGGTGAATGTAAGGAATGCTGACGGCAGGTCGATCATTACTATCTGAAGGAAGTCAAGTGCCTCTACGTTCTAATTTTAGCTTCTTCTGAAGTCTTTCGCTAAGGCCGCCTGAAGTTAATTCAAGGTAGTTTGACATTCTAAGTCGGCTGATCTGGTTAGAGAAGGCTTCATGTATCATGTCAGGGTTCGACCTGCGCAGAGCGAATCTCAACATAACACA
This sequence comes from Rhipicephalus appendiculatus, assembly GCA_030522465.1. NCBI lineage: Eukaryota > Metazoa > Arthropoda > Arachnida > Ixodida > Ixodidae > Rhipicephalus > Rhipicephalus appendiculatus. The sequence goes on along the minus strand of JALIZH010020687.1, from coordinate 15,213 downwards.
TCTATGCCGTTCTTAACTTACAGTGGCACGAACGCAAATCTGAAATACGCTTAACTGATCTTGGTGAATAAGCCAACAGGAGTGGATGTGCCCTGCACGAATGCATCCAGTTCACAAAAAGACACCCAGTTCTTGGACCTGAGCATTCGTGTGGGGCTCACCCACTCCTGTTAGACTCAATCACCAAGATCAGTGGACCAATTCGCTAAGGTTCACCAAGAAAAAAAAAGGAAATTCGCTGAGGCTATCGTCCCGCGAGCGTTACTGACAACTTCACGACAAAGAAGAACGGTTTAGGAGAAATAAGGGATCGGGCATGTATGTGGTGTCTAAGCAGTGGCTTCAAAACTGGGCGCGGCAGCATAGCCTATGAACGCAGGAATCCCTCAATAGTTATCTCGGATAGATGGATACAACTTTATTTCAATTGAACTAAGTAAATATGTTTGGACCCCTAGACTCTGGGAGCCTCCTTGTCGACATCTCTAGGCAGGCCGGGTCTACCAGCCAAAGCTGGTCGTCTGAGTCAGTGGCCCGAAGAGCGGCTTCCCACGAGGAAAGGGAAGGATTGGGAATAGAGTCTACAGCCAGGAGCTTGCGGCAACGCTACAAACAGTAGAAAAGATCCGCCTGGGGCGCCCCGCAGCTGGTGCAATGTGGTTGATGGAGAGCGGGGGTGTGTAAATAGGTGTACCATAAAGTGATAAATAAATGTAGATCGCGCCAGACCACGCTCTGATTGGGGTAGGGGTGTACGTAAAATACCGAGCAAGCGCCCCCACCCGAGTAAGCACCCCCCTCCCTTTTTCGGGAGAATTCAAATAAGAGCCAATGACCGAGCAAGCGCCCCCCCTCCCCCTCATCCGCTGCGGCCACTTTTTTTTTCAAGACTTAGCATCACTTGTGTAAAACGAACCACATGAATGAGTACACTGAATGCGTATCTAATGTTGTTTATGAAATTCCGTTGTCATATGGCCGCTCATATAATGGTGAAACTGGTCGCTGCTTTAACAGTAACACTTCCATCAGTTCACCGTAATTCACATTATCAAGAAAAGGAATGGACTGTAAGATTACCGGTGCGATTCTTCCTGTTCAACCCTTATAACTGTTGTACCTTCAAGAAATATACTCAGTTGGAAGTTTGGGCTTTGTGTGTGTGCGGCGCAAGATGAATCGTTTGACGAGTTTGACAGTGACGTGGGGGGAATAAAAATAGTAAATAAATAAAGGTTTTCATTAGAAACATGGATGGGCATTTTTTTTTAATTTTTAGCGGCTCTCCCACCGCCATCTTGAATTTCGGTCCGGGACCGAACAGGCTACCCCCTACCCCCCCCGCCGCAACAAATCTGGTCGGACCAGTGTTGTGTATTTTCATGCACTAATAAGAACTTCAAATAAATATTGATTGATTCATTGATACATTGATTGATAGATAGATAAATATATTGATGATTGATTGATTGATTGATTGATTGATTGATTGATTGATTGATTGATTGATTGATTGATTGATTGATTGATTGATTGATTGATTATCCTTTCACTGTAGGGGGGGGGGGGCGCTTGCTCGGCATTGCGCGGTCGTGACGGGCAGGCAAATCTCTTCTTCCGTTCCTGTAATATGGTGGCCATGCCGTTGCCGTTTTATACAACCTGCTTTGAGGAAGTGTCGCCCGTGAAGGGATAGCTATACACAGGAAACGATTCAACAAACACGACTCGTGTGCCTTCATATCGATCAGAATCTGTCGAGTTATCGGAACAGTATTGAACTTTTACTGTCTAATGGCGTCCATCCTCTTTCGGTTCGAGTTCAACTTGCCGGTAAGAGATAAACTTATTGCTGTCCATTGTTGTATTGTCTGTGCGCGCACATACACGCATATGTACACACACACATACACACACAGACGCACACACACACGTACCCACGCATGCAAGCACACACTCACACACACAGACGCACACACACACATACATGCACACGCGCGCACACTCGCACGCACACACCCATACGCGCGTGCGCGCACGAGTGCACTGTTTATGTTGCTTGGTATATGGGACGTGAAACCAAGGACATCTCCATGCATGCCATCGGAAATGCTCTTGTGCCCAAATGAAAGGACGTTGCCCTAGTCCCACTTCGGGGCACCAGCTACAATTGTCGGTGATATAACACACACCACGAAACGCTGCTTTTATCGATGCCCAAGACAATTCATGCAGTACATTGTTGACACACCACTCAAAAAGGCCTTGAGGCAAGATTGCATCGCAATAAAAAAAGTAGGAAGCATGCATATTTGTTGTTCATGAAACTACGAAACAAGACGTGTTTTAAAATGGTTGTAGAGTGTTGCTTAAAGGGACCCTCACCAGGTCACATAAGAAATCGTAGTAAGACACTGGAAGTTGTTGCGTGCCCTATGAGGAGACTTGTACCAAAAGAATTTTTCAAGATGGTTCATTACGAGCTGGGAAAACCAGAATTTTGAAGCGGTGCGAGACCATTATGGAATGAGGTAACTTTAAACCCGCGCCACTTCGCAAGCGAAATTCCTTCGCCGTCCTCTTCCCTCTCAGAGCCGGAGGAGCACATGACGCAAAGGCATCAACACGTCATGCGCACGCAAGGACATCCGTGCATTGCGTGCCCGAGCCAGCCCGAGAACGCCAGCAGTGTTGTGCTGTTTCGGCGTTCTCTGTGGTGTACTGCCTGTATCTCCGGCATGGATACTTCAGTGCACCTACGTTTGTAAAGGCTGGCACGGATAATGGATCCTTCTGCCATACACCACGTCGCACCGCTGGAACTGCCGTCAGGGGCGATCGGACTATGCACCGAAAACGCGCCAAGCTTTGTCAGCGCGGGAGCCTCCTCGATGCCGAAACGGTGAGAAAACGAGTGCATGCCCGTCGGAGGCAGATTATTCTCGCATCTCACTGCGATCGATTTGAAGTAATAAAAAATAAAATCATGCCCACATTCTGTTTGTGTGTTTTAATTATTTTTCTGAACTTTCGTTCATCTTTTCAAGCAACGGATTAGACAAATTGCATAAGCACCCTCGAATAATTCCCTCAATATCACGTGCTACAGTGAGCGACGTCACAGCACCGATGTCTACGTAGAAGGAGCGGCGTCGGAGCAGAGATAACTGCGCAACGCCATTCAGTGTCTACGTCATCTGCTCCATATTGGGGCGCAAGCCAGAGAGAAGGGCAAGCGGCATTCCGTATGAAATGTCATCTCTCTCGTCGGCGTGTAGCGTAGCAAATCTTGGCAGATGTGATCGTGAGCGCTCAATGGATGCATTGCTCTATGACTGAATGTACTCCTTTGTGCGTGCAGTGCTCTCCTTCTCTTTTTTAATCCCCATTTCCTTATCCCCGGTGCAGGGTAGCAAACTGGACGCTCGTCTGGTTAACCTCCCTGCCTTTCCTCATCTTGCTTTCCCTCTCTCTCTTGTCAATGCGAAATCATCAGACCTGCTAAGGGGACGTTTAGGGACAGCATTGACAGCTTCTGTTCGAGATTAGCTCTCAATAAATACGCTTGTATTGATAGTGCGAAGCATAATAAGTAGTTACGTATATATTAAAGTAATATTCGAGCAATAATAAGAACGAGTTGCGATGGAACAAAAAATACGAGGCTGAATTGTGGCGAAAGAAATCAGTGGAACGAACCGTGAAAAGAGACACAGATCCTCAGGGAAGCGCATGGCCAGAAGCACTTATAACGGCATTGGCTACTCGTTTTCATTAAAAAAAATAAATACAAAAAATTAAGCACACAAACATGTTCTGCATTTGCCAACAACGTACGTAGTCATTATCGGGCTACTCGAAACATAGGGCGATTTTACATGAACGGGCATCCGCCAACATCTGGGAAACTAACTCCATAGTTTGCGTGGCTGCACGGCTCTTGGTAATGTTTTTGTACTGAAGCCACTGTCCTGGAGAAAACAGCCCTCTGCATTACTCTCTGCAAGGAACTAAAGTTACTTTAGTAAACAGAGTGGTGAAAGAAATACTATTTTGCTTGTAAGAAACACGAAAGGCAGAGAAATAGAGTACGCGCTTCTACAGAAAAAAAACACTGTTGGAAGTTGAGGCGAGAGTTGAGCATTCCGTAGCTGCCAGCAACAGCAATAACCGTGGCTGAGCCATGATAAATGATCGCACATTGAAAACTTTGTTTGTTTGCAGGCACCCCATGGGTGAATTTTTTTCTCTGGAGTTTGTATTGGTACTCATTTATTTGCACGTTGATCGATGAGGTTCTCAGACAGCCTGCATCAGTCCTCATTCCAGGTGTAATGATCATAATTTTTTGCAAACATTTTCCTTTATTCTAGCACTGAATAGGAAAAAGAAAGCAATAAACATATCAGAAAGCGTGTTGTGCAAAAAAAAAAAAGATAATTCCGAATGTGCGGTACTGCTGGCTTTTAGCGCGCAACGTTCTACTTCCGCGTTGTATACCTTACACCTGTTCGATGCTGTCGGCAGTGATATTGAGAGCCTTCGCTTGTATCAAAGAAGGCAAAACTGTCACCCGAAGATGGAGTGACTGAGCGTCGTGTTTTGATTCCCTAAATTCCAGTCTAGCCGATGACAGACGCCGTGGCGAAGGTATGCGGCATAATGCGATCAGCCACATCGTTGGCTGATCGCATGATCGTTGGCTGAACATGGATATGGGAGAACTATGATCTGTCAGTGTTGTGCTTTTACGAAAATACTGCTTACGAAACGGGGACGGGATACGAGAAATGGACGTGGAGCGGATGTTCGTCATGTAATAATGACTATTATAATAGTTTAGTTATTTGTACTCATGCAGATCGTGTGTGAGAAAAAGCTGAAGGATCCGCTTGACACACTGCGGCACAATGTAAAGTTCTATAAAAACCGCTGGTGCGCTTCATGGCAAACAAAGTGCTAAAGCTGGCAGCACTTCCGCGATAATTTGAGAATAACTGCGCTAGATTCCCTACTACGCATTGCTGTGCAAGACCAACACTTCATTTATGAAAATTTCGTACTCATCGACTAGCCCTTGAAATAATAAGTTAGACTTAGGTTTGTAGAAACAAATTAAAACGAAATTGCGGCAAATATGCGAGCCGCAAGTGCGTATGCGGAGTACCTAACGTTCTTGAGTTCGCGTTGAGCCAAGACCCAAAACTCTAGAACTAGCGAGGGTCCAAAATATGTCTTGCGACACGAGCGAGATGACGCAGACGCAGTGTGGCCGGCGCAGTGGCGTAGTCAAAGGGGGGGGGGGGGGGGGGGGCGTTCAAACCCCTCCCCCGAATTTTTTCAATTTCGCTTGCGTATTATACACGCACACATACAAATGCACGCGCGAACATACATAAAGTATGGTTGAACCCCTCCCCCCCCCCTCCAGAAAAAAATTTCTGGCTACGCCCCTGGGCCGGCGTATTGCATATTTTTAATTTCACCACGCGTGACGTCCCGCACGTTTCACCGAACGCCACCTGCAATTAACGGAAACCTCAAACCCTGTTATACTTCTGAACTCAAGAGCACCCTACCCAAAGCACCTTGTGGACCCAACAGTACTTTTTCTGCAGGCTAGTTGGCACACACTGAGATTTTAAGTGCACTGCGGAACAGTACACCCTAAGGTGCGGAAACGAGAAAGGAAGATTTCACAGTAAATTCCTCAAAATATTGCACAATTCCTGATAATATAGATGTCTAGATAATAAAACTGACACGATCCCGTCTGCATTCACCTAAGACGACTCGAAGGCGAAGGGCATCTTATTCTTCTCTACTGTGTTGATCCCGCACCCAAGTCATTCCTGTGACGTCACTCGCGAATGGGCGCCACTCATAGATCTCGGGGCGAATCGTAAGTGAGACGCGCAACATTCAGGAAGCACCCGTTTGCACTCATTGCGCAAGTGCAATCTTGGGAAACACTGTAATTATCCTGCATGGAACACCGAGTGTTTGCGCTTTTTATCTATCTATCTATCTATCTATCTATCTATCTATCTATCTATCTATCTATCTATCTATCTATCTATCTATCTATCTATCTATCTATCTATCTGCCTGCGTCTTGGCGCTGTTTTGATCATCTCCTAAGCTTGGCATGTACCAAAATTGGCATAGAAGTACTTAGAGTATGAAACAGCTTCGTCATTTTGTTCACCAGAGGGGAGAAGTGGAGCTTGCCCAGTTATAGTGAGACATACACAATAGGCTTGTATAGACTGTTTCTTCATTTTCAGTGGACCGTAGGGGAGTAGTGGTCCCTGTCAGGTTTATCTGGCGCATACCCGCTTGGAGCAACGTCATGTTCCGCAGGGATTTTCCCCTAAGCGCGAACTTGAACACCCCCACTGCTAAACACATAGTGGCGCTAAACTCTTATTTCCGTTGGTTCTATACTTTTCTGAATTCTCCCCTCTTCTCACTCCGCGGTCTTTAATTAATTGTCCGCGTCCACTAGTACTTCTTAGGCTGTGTACAGTGATGCAAGATCTATATCGCAATTACTTTCGTTGTTATTTTGAGGAGAATAATTAATACAATCGCTCGCTACGGCTTTTCTTACGTTTGGAAGCTATGAGCACATTTGTTAAATCAAAGGCGGCATAACACGTTTCTTCTTTGTTCTTTTTTTTTTTTTAGGGGGCGGGGGGAAGCACCGAGTGCCAGGAAAGTTTCATTGTCCATGCCCAATGGAAGCAGATACGAACACGCGGAGCACAGGGGGGGGTCCTGACCCCCCTGTGTTCAGGCTGGGGGGGGACACCCCATGCAAGTGTCCCCCCTCGAGATTTGTCGTCCAACTGTCACATTTGAATTTCTTGACAGTCAAGGACAACGCGCTTTCCGTAAAACCAACTCTTAAATCTGAAGCACCTTCATTGAACAGAAACTAAGTACTTACTTCTAGCCGGTACACACGATGGGGAATACCTTTATGCGTTAGCACAAAAAGTGTTACAATTTTTATTGCGTAATAATAATAATAATAATAATAATTATTATTATTATTATTATTATTATTATTATTATTATTATTATTATTATTATTATTATTATTATTATTATTATTATTATTATTATTATTATTATAAAAGAAGCATCGGCGCCTAATCAGAAAAAATAGCATTGAGTATCCAGTAGTAATCGACATCGCATGGCGAAGTTTGTAATAGCAACTCGTAGGCGGGCGCTAGCATTTTTGCAGCTGCATTATTCGGGTTAAATTACGCAATAAAAATTGTAACACTTTTTGTGCTAACGCATAAAGGTATTCCCCATCGTGTGTACCGGCTAGAAGTAAGTACTTAGTTTCTGTTCAATGAAGGTGCTTCAGATTTAAGAGTTGGTTTTACGGAAAGCGCGTTGTCCTTGACTGTCAAGAAATTCAAATGTGACAGTTGGACGACAAATCTCGAGGGGGGACACTTGCATGGGGTGTCCCCCCCCAGCCTGAACACAGGGGGGTCAGGACCCCCTGACCCCCCCCCCATGATTTACGCCACTGGCCCCTACCGCAAAACGCTGCATCTATTCAGCTATCCCGCTTCAAGCGCGTACAAACACATCGCTGCGAGCGTGAAAGGAGGCGCACGCGCACTGCGATGTTTCGGCAGACGTCAGATGGCGCGGCGGTGCAGTTTTATCTGATGGTGGCCGCCTCTCGCGCGCCCCGACTTATTTTGCCGACGGGTGTACCTCGAATCATTTCCGCACTACTGTCATGTGTATGTACAGGTCACCAGTGCATTTGTCAAGTCGTTCTCACGGCTTTTAGCCATATCGACCTTCCATTTTTCTCTGGTAAATAAAAATTTGAAAATTCTAAATTGAATATTTCTAGGACTGACGGAAAGTAGGAATATTTAAATGTATTGCAGCGGGAGATGAAATGCCAGAAACTTGTCCTGGTTTGTTCTGGTGGAGCGCTGGTACGGTTGTTTCAAGATTTATGGATATACGACGGTTTCTCTACCATTGCGGACTACACGGCGTTCGTGGTCCGCTGCTGAATATTCCTGAGGAAACTGATACCATGGTCCATGCACCCGCTCAAGACAATGACGATGATAAAACCATCGTGGTTAGCACAAGAGCATAGCATGTATTCGCTTGCGTGTCGCTCGCGTAGTACATGGATGAAATCGTCCCTGTAATTGTTTCGCAGTGTCTACACATAGCTGTGTCCTTTGATTTTGATTTCGCTAACGTTTGTTCTTCTACATTTAAAAATCGTATAATTTCGTGACACTTTTGTTGCTGACTCTGCAACGCTATATAATCACATTTAGGCATTGCTTGTTGATGCCGGTTTTTAAATATGTGCTGATCTTGTGTTAAGCCTATTAGTACGTCATTTACCGCCATGCTGCAAACATTTAATCAATTTTACTGTAGTTTACGGCCGACGATTCTTTTTTCCGTAACCTGGGAACGTTGTATTCATTCTAGATTTCTATATCATTCTGTGTCTAAATAAACTCAAACTTAAAGTCGCACCGAAGCACTTCCGCAAGTAATCCTCGATGAACCTCAGTATCGGAGTTCATTAACTCCGGACTCGACCGCCGCAGAAAAATTTTCAAATGCGTCAAGAAAAACCGGAGTTTGGCGGACTGGTCTCATGCTTTAAAGGGGCTCCCGTACACTTTTAAGGCACCTCGTTTTTATTTGTGATTTGGTTAGACTGATGGCAAGATATAAATTTGGCACTAGTCAAATGATTTAGTATTTTAATGGCGCAATAAATTAACAACATTGCTGTCAGAACTATTGCGGGCAGAAATCAAGGAGAAGCGCGATGCCTAATGACTGGATAACTGTAACGTTTAAAGTGATCGTGTTTGGGCATGCAAATTATGATTACTTTTAGGTTCCTTTTTTTTGTGCTTTTTCACTGAATCCCAAATAGACGACGTCGCAACGAAGAAACATCACTACAACCACAACGCACGACAGAGACGCTGGCTGCTATTCTGCCTCTGGCTTTTTTGCTAACGTGGTTCGGGTGTCCATACGAATGGCTTCTTTCTTTCCCTCCTCTTGCTTCGTATATGTTTGCGAGCTGCCTGGTTGCGCGCGGGCGGAGCGCTATTGATTGTTGTTGAAGCGGTGCAAGTAATGGCCTTCGTTGGATGGATGTCGCTGCACCTTTGTGGTTCTACTGGTTGCCTACTGCACGACCCGCGATACAACTTCGCGCAATCCGGAGATGTTAGCCGCAACCGTGCTTCGCCATCCTTTTGGTTCCACAAGTTCCCTTCTCAGCAGAAGAGGAGGGAGTGACTCGTAGTAAAACGGAGTGTTTTCGTAAGGAATGGCTAGCAAAGCATCGCTTCGAAGAAGTAGAGCCCGCTCAAATTCTTACAAGTCAGGGTAGTTCATTTCTGACAGCCTTATGTTGTTTGTTATTATGGCAACGTCGTCAAAAAAATCGCAGCGAGACTAATCTTCCTCCGTTCGCATGCGTTAGTATTTTATAGCGCTTTGCGCATCGCGCAAACGCCATCCCCGTTCCAGCGCTTAAATTTACGGACCCTTTGTAAATTCCAAAGTGTGTTCCGCGAACGTCTGTGTCCATTGAGACGGCATCGGTCAGAATGATTCCAAACGCTGGGCACAGCGACGCTACGCAAGCAAAGCGCGGGCGCTGTAGACTCCGACGCGACCGGCGTCCGTTTGCGTACCCCGGCGGCCACCTGGCTCTGTGCCAGGGCTCGGACGGACGGACGGCACGGACAGATGGAAGGACACGGACGGACGGACGGATGGATGGATGGATGGACAGGGACGGACGGATGGACGGATGGATAGACGGATGGATGGACGGATGGGCGGACGGACGGACGTGAGCATGAGAAATTAAAGGCTTTCGCCTTAAAATACGTTGGACAGGACAAGCAACAATAGAGTGCAAGCTACCGTTATGTTGGAGCTTTGAACTCATTCCGTTGGCGGCACGTTTCATCGTCAGTGGCGCGTGAAAGCTGGCTTTGTGACCCCGCGAAACTCGAGTTAAAGGTAGGTATTTTTTCTGGTATATTGAATTCATTAGATCGAATAACAGTAGACTCCGTGCCCCTATCGCTGCCATTCTTGCTGCCCTAATCTGTCCGTACTTCAGTCTATGCAAACCGCGAGTAAAATAAATAATATTAATAATAATATTAATAATAATAATAATGATAATAATAATAATAGTAGTAGTAGTAGTAATAATAATACTAATATTAATAATAATAATAATAATAACATGCGCCGTTGCTTGAAGAAGCTGAAGGAAGCGAAGGGGCATGTAGAGAAGGGTGTTTCAGCTTCACTAACGTGAAACCTGAGTAGGGGCGAAGCATGAAGTGTACGCCGATGTTTCCCACAGCAATATCTTTACTCTTAAATATTTTAGTCGCCACCGGTCCACTAACGCACCATCACTTTGCACATGTTTCAAGAAGTGGTGTTTCAAGTAGATGACTTTGCGGTATAAATGGACTTTTGTGTCTCTGGTTTTATGTGATAAACTTGAGCGCCTTGGTAAGTTTCGTCGGGGACTCCGACATCGCTGCTAAGCGAAATATAATGTTTTGGTCAGTAACGACGAGCCTTCAAGTCATAAAATGCATAGTATGGACCAGTGGGCAGTAGTGGGATTTACCCAATTTCTATGGTGGATACTAGTTGACGATGGACCGTGACGACGACATGACACGCCGACAAGCCGAGACGCTATGATGCTTCGGCCCTAAAAAATGGGTGGTTGATGTCCTACGGGCACGCTTGGAGGTGATCGGCGAGGGGGGGGGAATGACAGAGGGCCATAAAACTACGTCCGCTAGCGTCATCAAAGGTGATTGCTCTATCCCAGTGAGACTCTGAAGCGTACTAGTGCTTAGAGCATGTAATTTTTAACTGATTACGGGGTAGGTTGGAAATGCATACTTGAAACGAAAGGCGCAAAAACGAAGTACGAGCAGGGGGGACGACACGGCACCAATCTAACAACTGAGTTTACTAGCAGAAAAAAAAAAACGGAAAGATATATAAGCTCCATATGAAATAAACAAAACGTGACCGAAGTATTCGTGGTCAGATAGACAATCTCGGAATCATGGAACGACGCTGATGGCCTCGCGACATACGTGTCACGTGACTTGTGAATGAAGAATGCTTCGGTAATCGCTCTTGCTGCCATGTCGTGATGCTAAATGAATCCTCGGTGTGCGAAAGCACCGCAGTCTCTGCGACGTGCAGTCTCTGCAAGTTTGCACGCGCAGTTACTGCAACGTAATGATAGTTTCGATGAGGGCTGCCCTTTTAATGAAGCTCTATGATCCGTGAGACGCTTATTAACGCACCTGCCAGCCTGGCCAATGTAGGGCTTCCCGGCTGACAAAGTTATTTCGTAGACAACCCCTTTATCGCAGTCAACTAACTTGTCACGGTGATTAATCGCGCATTCATTTGATGTGGTCAAGACCTCATTCGTCCTTTCGTATGCTTCGCTGACAAGACCACTTTAATGCCAAACCGGCGCGCTATGCTCAGGAGACGGGATGTACGGTGAATGTAAGGAATGCTGACGGCAGGTCGATCATTACTATCTGAAGGAAGTCAAGTGCCTCTACGTTCTAATTTTAGCTTCTTCTGAAGTCTTTCGCTAAGGCTGCCTGAAGTTAATTCAAGGTAGTTTGACATTCTAAGTCGGCTGATCTGGTTAGAGAAGGCTTCATGTATCATGTCAGGGTTCGACCTGCGCAGAGCGAATCTCAACACAACACAGCGATGCCGTTCTTAACTTAGAGTGGCACGAACGGAAATCTGAAATACGCTTAACTGATCTTGGTGAATGAGCCAACAGGAGTGGATGTGCCCTGCACGAATGCATCCAATTGACAAGAACACACACAGTTCTTGTACCTGAGCATTCGTGTGGGGCTCGCCCACTCCTGTTGGACTCATTCACCAAGATCAGTGAACCAATTCGCCAAGGTTCACCAAGAAAAATGAAAATTCGTTGACGCTATCTTCCCGCGAGCGTTGCTGACAACTTCACGACAAAGAAGAACGGTTTAGCAGAAGTAAGGTACCGGGCAAGTATGTGGTGTGTAAGCAGTGACTTCAAAACTGGGCGCGGCCGCATAGCCTATGGACGCAGGAATCCCTCAATCATTACCTCGGATAGATGGATACAACTTTATTTAAAACAAACTTAGTAAATACGTTTGGACCCCTAGACGTCCGGGAGCCTCCTTGCCGACATCTCTAGGCAGGCCCGGTCCACCAGCCAAAGCTAGTCGTCTGAGTCAGTGGCCCGAAGAGCGGTTTCCCACGAGAAAATGGAAGGATTGGGAATAGGGTCTACAGACAGGGGCTTGGAGCAACGCCACAAACAGTAGAAAAGGTCCGCCTGGGGCGCCCCACAGCTGGTGCAATATGGTTGTTGGAGAGGGGGGTAAATAGATGCGCCATAAAGGGAGAAACAAATGTTTATGTCTATAGATGGCGCCAGACGAAGCGCTGACTAGGGTAGGGGTGTACGTAAAATGAGGAGCAAGCGCCCCCTCCATTTTACGGGAGATTTGAAATAAGCGCCAATCACCGAGCAACCGCTCCCCCTTTCCTCTTCTCCGCTGCGGCCACTTTTTTTTTTTTAGATGCGAAGCATCTTATGCTCGGGGCTCTATCCGTCCTTCCCGCGTCCCGCGTCCCCCGTCCCCCCGTCCCGCGTATCCCGTCCCGCGTCCCGCGTATCCCGTCCCGCGTCCCGCGTCCGGCCACTGCCATGAAGTAGGGAAGCACCCATTATGCGAACCAGAACACTGTAGTAATATGAAGGCCGTCAACCCTAACACAGTCATCAGAGTCATGGCCGAGATCACAGAGAGGCTGCTTAGCAATGGCTAGGCAGGTGGTGTCTGTCGCCCAGGTTGACCCCATTCCTTGAGTCATGGCCGAGAGCACAGAGGCTGCTTAGCAATGGCTAGGCAAGTGGTGTGTGTCGCCCAGGTTGACCCCATTCCTTAATCTTGCTTGCATGTGTTTGGAGGGGGCTTAGTCCGTCCCTCCTTCCCGCGTCCCGCACCACCACAGCGCATGTGCGTCCCCTCCCCCCTCTTTCTCCTAAGCTCACCCCCTTTCTCTCCTCTAGGAATCGTCTACTCTACGGAGCGGCCCCCCGCGTCCCCCCTCCCCTGTGCTCTCCTACGCTCACCCCCTTCCTCTGCTCTAGGAATCATCTACTGTACGGAGCGGCGCATGCACGTCCTCTCTCCTCTAGGAATACTCTACTCTACGGAGCGGCTCCGGCGTCCTCTGCCCCTCTCTCCTCTTGGAATCATCTACTCTACGGTGCGGCTCACGCGTCCCACACCCCCACAGCGCATGCACGTCCCCCTCCCCCTCTCTCTCCTCTCCTACGGTCCCCCCGTCCTGTCCTGTAGGAATCCTATACGGAGCGGCGCGAACGACAGGTGGTGTGACAGCTGCATACTCCGCTGGGGGGCGCCACGGTAGTTCCGCGGTATGAAAATGACAGAGCGCGCGCGCCTCATTCTCTCTCCTGCGCAGCGCCGCGATGAGCGCCCGGACCACTGCCGTGAAATGAGAGCGGCGACGTTCCTCCCCGCTCAAGGTAATTATCTCCCCGCTGCTTCGCATCCACACATGGTTCCCTTTAGTGGGAGATAGGGAAGTTTTTTTTTTTAGGACGAGCATCGCCTGTGTAAAAAGAACCACAAGAATGAGTACACTGAATGTATATTGTTGTTTATGAAATTCCGTTGTTATATGGCCACTGATATATTGGTCAAATCGGTCGCTGCTATAATACTAACACTTGCATCAGTTCACCCTCACTGTCATTATCAAGGGAAAAAAATGAACTGTAAGATTATCGGTGCGATTGTTCCTGTTCAACCCTTATAACTGTTGTACCTTCAGGAAATATACTCAGCTGGAAGTCTGCGCTTTTTGTGTGTGCGGCACATGATGAGTCGTTAGAAGAGTTTGACAGTGACGAGGGGGAATAAAAACAGTAAATAAATAAAGCCTTTCATTAGAGACATGGACGGGCATTTTTATTTTTAGCGGCTCTCCCGCCGCCATCTTGAATTTCGGTCCGGGACCGAGCAAGCTCCCCCCTCCCCCCCCAACAATACTGGTCGGATTATCCTTCACCGTAGGGGGGGGAGGGGGGGGGGGGGGGGGGGGCTTGCTCGGTATTTTACGGTCGTGACGGGCAGGCACATCTCGTCTCCCGTTCCTGTAATATGGTGGCCATGCCGTTGCCGTTTTATACAACCTGCATTGAGGAAGTGTCGCTCGTGAAGAGAGAGCTATCTACTCAGGAAACGATCCAGCGAAGCATTGTCAACAAACACGACTCGTGTGCCTTCATATCGATCAGAATCTATCGAGTGATCGGAACTGTATTGTACTTTTACTGTCTAATGGCGTCCATCCTCTTTCGGTTCGAGTTCAACTTGCCGGTAAGAGATGAACCTATTGCTGTTCATTGTTGTATTGCCTGTGCGCGCATATACACGCATACGTACATACACACGTACAGACACACACACACACACACATACATAGGCACGCGCGCACACTCGCACAAACACACCCATACGCGCGTGCGCGCACGTAGTGTACTGTTTATGTTGCTTGGAATATGGCACTTCAAACAAAGGACATCTATCTCCATGCATGCCATCGAAACGCTCTTGTGCCCATATGACAGGCTGCTTACCCAGTCCCACTTCGGGGCCCCGGCTAGAATTGTCGGTGATATAACACACACCACGACACACTGCTTTTATCGATACACAACACAATTCCTGCAGTACATTTATGGCACACCAGTCAAAAGGCCCTCAGGGCAAGATTGCGTCGCAATAAAAAAAAGTAGGAAACTGAACATGCATATTTGTTGTTCATGAAACTACGAAACAAGACGTGTTTTAGAATTATTGTAGAGGGCTGCTTAAAGGGACACTCGCCAGGTCACACAAGAAATTTTAGTTAGACACTGGAAGTTGGGGCGTGCCCTATGAGGAGCCTTGTACCAAACGAATTTTTCGAGATGGTTCATTACGAGCTGGAAAATCCGGAATTCTGAAGCGGTGCGAGACCATTAAGGAACGAGGTGACTTTAAACCCCCTGTCGCTCGC
>JALIZH010020686.1:0-20501 GCA_030522465.1 Rhipicephalus appendiculatus | reverse complement strand
GCACCTCAGCGATGCTAACTGAAAAAAAAAATGATGCCGGAATATGATTATAGAAAGTTTCAATACGTTCTACGCATCCCATCTGATATCCGTTAAAGTTGAAAAATAAATGACATCAACGTGCGCGCACCTGAACATTTTAATGCCTCGTACACACGTGTTGCGGCAAATCGAAGTTAGGGCATCATGTAGGGTTCTTGCGAATGTTGTCGCTTGTTAAGCAGTAAACGAATCTATGTGAAGTTTCATTTTCAGAAGCCTTAACTGCATTTCTTACAAAACATCGACAAGGCGCAAGCCACAGCATGTTATGAATTCGAAGCGTCGTTTGAAACTACTGTAGGCCTTACGAGATGTTATGCGTGGTTATCGACGCAACCAACATACAGGTGAAATGTGGCGCTTAGTTATCCCCGCACATCATAGCAACCATTCCATCCGCGATTTTGCAATCAGAAATAAAGATCGCACTCTGTTTACCAAAACTGAAACGGTAAATAAAACAGCAATCGGTAAGCACAGCTATAAATTCAGTGACGCTATGTTGCCAACTTATAAATGGTTAAAGTCGGCTTCAGCATTACTTCTTTTCTTTCAGGTTGAACATAGATGGTATGCTTACAAACAAGCCAACAACTCTTCTCAGTATTCTCCAAGAAGATGAGTTCTCGAAGATGTACCGGCTTGCAACTGCCCAAGATAGCCCATGGAAGCGCATTGTTTGAATAGCAGATTTTGATTGTTTGTAAAACAAAGTCGATGGGAACCCTAGCCCATTCATAATAAACACCTTGCGAGTTTTATTTTATTTGTCAGTATTACTCAGTTACGTTGCGATTGTAGCTGGTAATGGTAACATCGTGCTCACGTAGTCTAAGTCAAACAATAAAAAATGAAAAAAATATATGACAGCGAGTTCGTAATAACAGAGGGCTGAGCTAGCCGGTAAGTATTCATTCTAAAAAGGACAGGGCGTACAAACACGGACACAAGACACGACACCAGAAACGCCGACTAACAATTGAAGATGCGCACAGCGGCGGAAAAGAAAGAAGGTAGGAGAACTTATATGCGCATGCCCATGCAATACGCGAGCCTGTCAATCTGGTACACATGACGGCCTGCGTGAAAGATAACCGTTAAGGTATGTGATTTCATCTTTGTGCAAGTTAATCGACGGTTAACTCACGCATGTGCTACCACTATTATCGGTAGTGCCACGCGCGTTTCTATTACTGTATTCGGTTTCCGCCCACAAAGACTATCAGCAGTACTCGGCGCAGACCGCGCCTTAGTGTTCCAGAAGCTCCTCGGTTGTAGTAGATCGTTTTGTTAAGATTGCACGCAAGACGCTAACACTCAAGATTATTCCAGAGCTTCCGCGACGACCAGTGATAAGGCTAGAATGTTCGACGCGGGATCTGTAAAAGCCAGCGTGCTCCAACGATGATGAGTTAATCGACGGCCGACGCTCTGTTCGCCGCTATCAGTGTGAGTGTGTGTTGCTGTAATCTTACTTTCCGTTTACCGGCCACAAGTTCGGCCTAATAAACAGTTTCATCTTGGACACGTCGCCTGCTGCCTTCGTCGACGTCACACCCACGTGACATCTGGTGGAGGTGCTTCCCGGTCCATGTACCGAACGCCCCCTTCCAGCCGTGAGCCAAGCCCACAACGCCAAGGTGACACCGACGTCAACACTGAGCAGCGAGCCAGCCGCAGGCAGCAAGGTCTGCCACCAGAATACGGACCCCTACCCGACAAGATCCGGGCCCCGGCGACGAAGACAACAAGCACGATGACGGCCGCAGTGCCTCCCGCGGCAACCCACAGAGCCGCCGACGTTTCACGGATCTCAAAGTGAAGACCCCGAAACGTGGCTTGAGACATTCGAAAGGGTCTCCACATTCAACAATTGGGACGCCGACGACAAGCTGCGCCCCGTGTACTTTTACCTGGACGACGCAGCTAGGACCTGGTTGGAGAATCGGGAGTCCACTCTTCGAACCTGGGACATCTGTCGCGGCACTTTTTTGGAAACGTTCACGAGTGTCGTCCGGAAGGAAAGGGCTGCAACCTTGCTGGAGACATGGGTGCAACTTCCTAACGAAAGCGTCACCATTTTCGCGGAGGAAATGACCCGACTCTTCCGCCACGCTGACCCCGCCATGTGCGAGGAAAAGAAGGTTCGCTTCTTGATGCGTGGGGTTAAGCAAGACCTGTTTGCCGGCCTTGTACGCAACCCACCAAAGACAGTCACGGAATTTGTCTCGGAGGCCACGACGATCGAGAAGGCGATGGAGATGCGTACTAGCCAGTACAACCGCCGCATTCCCTCGACGACCTACGGGGAGGTTCAAGCACTGCATCCCGACGACCTGCACGACACCATCCGAGCAATTGTTCGGGAGGAGCTGCGTAAATTGTTGCCAACTTCGCAGCCTCAGGCGCAGCCGATCGCCGACGTCGTGCGCCAGGAAATCCGGCAAGTTCTGGGCGCATCTGAACCAGTGCAGCGCGAGCAACAAGCGATGAGCTACGTTGCTGCAGCGCGGCGTAACGCTCCCCCCGCCGTGCCCACATGAAGACTTCGCGCCGCCGCAGTTCCGCCGCCAGACCCCGCCCCCACCACCGCCGGCGCCATACCGCCCACCTGCCAGCCAGCGCTACCCTCCGAGGAAGACCGATGTTTGGCGCGCCCCTGACCACCGCCCTCTATGCTACCACTGCGGTGAAGCCGGACACACGTACCGCCGCTGCCAGTACTGGGAGATGGGACTGCGTGGTTTCGCCGTAAACGCGCCGCGTCCGCAGCCGGGCGAACGACCTCGTGACATCGCCGACTACCTCACAGGAGTTCAGTGGACACCCCGACAACCTTCCCCTTCGCCGTCGCCTGGCCGCTACACCTCACCGCATCGCAGGCAGTACACCAGTCCGGCTCGGGGCCGATCTCCGAGCCCTTACCCGGGAAACTAAGGGCAGCAACCGATGGAGGTGCGGTTGCTGTACGTCGAACTACCGAAGATCCTCCGCCGACGCCGACGATGACGCCGCGACGAAACCTGCTGACCACGACGCGAAGCAGACAGAGCCCTGCCGACGAAACCTCGCGGACCGAGCTAGATCTGACGACGCAGCATGATGGAAGCAGCGCAACAGATCGACGTAGCCGTGACCCGATGCTCTGAGCTAACCGCAACGCAAGACGACGGACTAGCGACCTCGACGTTCTCATCGACGGTCACAACGTCACCGCTCTCGTCGACACTGGTGCCGACTATTCCGTCGTCAGTGGGCCATTCGCCGCCAAGCTGAAGAAAGTAAAGACCGCTTGGAGTGGACCCGAAATCCGGACAGCTGGAGGCCACCTGATAACGCCAATTGGAGTCTGCACGGCGAGAGTCACCATCAATAACCGGACTTATCCTGTGAGATTTGTTATCCTAAAACACTGCTCAAGGGATGTGATACTTGGAATGGACTTCCTAAGTGACCACGGTGCCGTCATCGACTTAAGGTCTGAGTCGATAACACTAACTTCAGAAAAAGCGCTGCCTACCCAGACGACGCCGGGGAACCATGCATTGAACGTGATAGACAAGCGCGTCACCGTTCCGCCTCTCTCCAGCGTCATTATTTCCGTCGGCACCGAAAAATCCACAAACTTCGAAGGCGTCATCGAGGGCGATCAGCACCTGCTTGTAAACCGTCAGATTTGCGTCGCAAGAGGCATTGCCGAGTTGCGTGAAGGGAAAGCAACACTGATGCTCACGAACTTCAGTAACGAATGCAAGCATGTGAGCAAAGGCACGACGGTCGCCTACATCGAAGAAATTGTGGAAGCCAGCGACGCCCTCGCCCTCGCCGAGTTTACCGAACATGCTACGACGAACCAAGCTCACCAACTAACTTTCGACGTCAAACTGAGCCTTCCGACGCATAAACAAGAACAGCTCAAGACCCTGCTCCTGCAATACAAGGACTGATTTTTGTCGTCGTCAAGAGTTCGACAGACCCCAGTCGCACAACACCCCATCATAACAGACGAAAGTGCCAGGCCACTACGTCAGATCCCGTAGAGAGTTTCAACGCGGGAACGCGAGGCCATAAAGAACCAAGTCGACGAAATGCTACGCGACATCATCCAGCCTTCAAGGAGTCCGTGGGCGTTACCCGTGGTGTTAGTGAAGAAAATAGACGGAAGCCTACGCTTCAGCGTCAATTATCGCCGCCTGAACAAAATAACGAAGAAGGACGTGTACCCTCTACCACGGATA
Source organism: Rhipicephalus appendiculatus (assembly GCA_030522465.1). Classification (NCBI taxonomy): domain Eukaryota; kingdom Metazoa; phylum Arthropoda; class Arachnida; order Ixodida; family Ixodidae; genus Rhipicephalus; species Rhipicephalus appendiculatus. The sequence goes on along the minus strand of JALIZH010020686.1, from coordinate 16,221 downwards.
GACGATATCCTGGATCGACTCCACAACGCGAGGTAATTTTCGTCGATGGACCTCAAAACCGGCTATTGGCAAATCGAAGTCGACGAGAGAGACCGAGTGAAGACCGCGTTTATAACACCAGACGGGCTTTTCGAGTTCAAAGTCATGCCCTTCGGTCTTTGCTCGGCGCCTGCGAATTTCCAACGGGTTATGGATACAGTGCTGGCAAGATTGAAGTGGCAGACTTGCCTGGTGTACCTGGACGACGTCATTGTGTTTGCTTCAAACTTCGACGAACACCTCCGGTGACTTGACGTAGTACTTCAAGCAATAAAGGCCTCCGGACTCACCTTGAAGCCAGAAAAGTGCCGCTTCGCATACGAGGAACTCCTGTTCTTGGGTCACGTCATCAGCAAGTCTGGAGTTCGCCCCGACCCACGGAAAACAGCTGCCATCGCTGCCTTCCCGCCGTCTACCGACAAAAAGGCCGCACGCCGATTTCTCGGCTTGTGCGCCTATTATAGACGCTTCGTGAAGGAATTTTCACGCATCGCCGAGCCACTAACTAGCTCACGAAAAACGACGTGGAATTAAAGTGGGAAGCGGAGCAAGTCGAAGCATTTCAAGAATTGAAACGACGCCTGCAGACGCCTCCAATACTTGCGTATTTCGACGAACATACCGACACGGAAATCCACACCGACGCAAGCAGCATAGGACTCGGCGCCGTACTTGTCCAAGGAACTGCCGGCGTGGAAAGGGTTATCAGTTATGCTAGCCGGTCGCTATCCAGGGCAGAAGCCAACTATTCCATAACAGAAAAGGAGTACCTTGCCATCATCTGGGCAACGTCGAAGTTTCGCCCCTACCTCTACGGCAGGCCCTTCAAAGTTGTGAGCGACCACCACGCCTTGTGTTGGCTAGCTAATCTGAAGGACCCTTCAGGTCATCTCGCAAGGTGGAGTCTGAGACTTCAAGAATTCGACGTTACCATCGTTTACAAGTCCGGACAAAAACACTCTGACGCCGACTGCTTGTCTCGCGCCCCCGTCGACCCGCCGCCGCAAGAAGGCCAGGAGGATGACTTCTTCTTGGGAACTATAAGTACCGACGACTTCGCCGAACGACAGCGAGCCGACCCGGAACTCAGGGGCCTTGTGGAGTATCTCGAAGGCAAGACCGCAATTGTTCCAAAGGCATTCTAGCGAGGACTCCCGTCGTTTATCTTGCGAAACGGCGTTCTCATACAGAAGAATTTCTCGCCACATCGAGCCGACTACCTTCCCGTGGTGCCTGCAGGAATGCGACCAGAAGTCCTCCAGGCACTACACGACGACCCGACGGCTGGACTCCTCTGACTTTCCCGCACGCTCGCAAGAGTGCAGGAAAAGTACTTCTGGCCGCGCCTTGCCACCGACGTCGCAAGCTACGTAAGGACGTGCCGAGACTGTCAGCGACGGAAGACACCACCCACAAGACCATCAGGCTTCCTTCAGCCGATCGAGCCTCCTCGGCGACCGTTCCAGCAAATCGGGATGGACCTCCTGGGGCCGTTCCCAACGTCGACTTGCGGAAATAAATGGATCGTCGTGGCTACCGACTACCTCACCCGCTACGCCGAAACAAAAGCCCTGCCCAAAGGCAGTGCCGCCGAGGTAGCCAAGTTCTTCGTTGAGAACATCGTCCTTCGACATGGCGCCCCAGAGGTTCTCATCACCGACAGAGGTACGGCGTCTACGGCTGACCTAACCCAGGCGATGTTGCGATACAGCCACACAAGCCACCGCCGGTCCACCGCGTACCACCCACAGACCAACGGCCTGACCAAGCGTCTAAATAAGACCGTCGCCGACATGCTGGCCATGTACATCGACGTCGAACACAAGACGTGGGACGCCATTCTTCCGTACGTGACCTTCGCGTACAACACGGCCGTACAAGAAACGACGCAGATGACGCCTTACAAGTTGGTCTACGGACGGAGCCTGGCAACGACTCTCGACGCCATGTTACCAAACGTGAGCGACGAGGAAATCACCGACGTGACCGCCTATCTACAGCGCGCCGAAGAAGCACGACAGCTCGCCCGCCTGCGGATCAAGAATCAGTAGATGACTGACAGCCGCCGCTACAATCTTCGACGACGCTTCGCGGAATACCAGCCCGGCGACCGCGTTCGGGTGTGGACGCCGATACGACGACGTGGACTAGCGAAAAACTTCTGCGACGATACCTCGGTCCGTATAGGGTGCTTCGACGTCTCGGCACACTCGACTACAAGGTTGTCCCCGACGGCATTTGGAACTCTCAACGGCGCCGTGCGCGACCTGAAGTCGTCCATGTCGTGCGCCTCAAGCCGTTTTACGCGCGGTAGTGAACCTCAGGACTGTACTTTTTTAGGGGCGAAGTTCCTTATGCCGTGGGTCGTGCGTCCCTTGTAGTTTGTAGTACGTAATAGCCACCTGCGTAACCAGCAGTATCTCCCTGTGTGATGACGATGACGCTGTCATCACGGCACACCACTTGGAATGTACCCACTATGCGTCCTAACGATGACGCTGATGACGATGACGATCGCGATGCCATACAACACATGGCATCGCGATATGGTCTCACATGCATATCGTTTGACCACATGCAAGCAACCACCATCACGTCTTTGATGATGTACCTCCGGAGCTTCGCCCACTCATCATCATTCACTCCGCGGATATGCTGTGATTTTTTTGGACTTTCTCGCTTGTGCGCATTGTTCAACGTTCTTGATTTATTGTCGTTATTTATTGTTGCATGTATATTCTTCCATGTGTTCTGTTCTAAGCATCGAGATGATGCCTTTTCAGAGGGGGGGGCATTTCCACGCGCGTTTCTATTACTGCATTCGGTTTCCGCCCACAAAGACTATCAGCAGTACTCGGCGTAGACCGCGCCTCAGTGTTCCAGAAGCTTCTCGGTTGTAGTAGATCGTTTTGTTAAGATTGCACGCAAGACGCTAACACTCAAGATTATTCCACAGCTTCAGCGACGACCAGTGATAAGGCTAGAATGTTCGACGCGTGATCTATAAAAGCCGGCGTGCTCCAACGATGATCAGTTGATCGACGGCCGACGCTCTGTTCGCCGCTATCAGTGCCAGCGTGTATTTCTGTAATCTTACTTTCCGTTTACCGGCCACAAGTTCGGCCTAATAAGCAGTTTCATCTTGGACACGTCGCCTGCTGCCTTCGTCGACGTCACACCCACGTGACAATATGTTATGCCTCAATCATCGAACGCGTTTATTCATTCCTATGCCGGTAGAAAACTGGCCATTCATCGAATTTTGGCGGGCACTCTCGACAATGTGAAGATAGTTTGGAAGGGAAACCTCTGCTTAGCGATCTGTTATGTACCAATAACATGTGATCAGTGCAGTCTCTCTTATGTAGAAACGGCCACAGCTGAAAGGAACCTTATACACCACACCTGTACGGCAATAAGTGAATTGGTGTGTGTTACAAAACAAATATCGGTCCGCTTCTTGTCTTTCACTTGCTCGTTCTTTCTCTGAACAGTGACAGAAACCTTACTTAGCTTATTGGCAGCCGTAAAAACAACATTAACGCCGTATCTACTTCCTACTTTCTTGAGCATCGTAGTAGAGCAACGGAACTTGAGGCATTCCTTGTAAAACCTGACTGGACGCCAATATTCCGCGGCCAATATGGCACAAATCTTCCTGGCAGGTCCGGGAAGCTAAATCACTTGCATTAGAATAGTTTTTTTTAGTGAAAACTCATAAGAACGAGATTCCTTTTGGAGCAATTGTTTCGATGGTTTCGAACTTTATATCTATTTATTATTAGTGTTCTTCTACTAACTATAAATGCCCGCGAAATAGAAAAAAAAAAGTGCCACTTAACAAACCCACTAGCGCGCCTACGCACGCGATGATTCTAGTGCTCCCTAACGTTCCGCGTGTGAACGACACGCTTCCCTGACCCGGTTTTGTCACAGCGATAAGCAGACACAGCGGTTATCGCTTTTGTTTCCGATAGCAAAACCTGTTCATCGCACAGCCACCACCACCGCGGCGGCCCTGTCGCGACAGCGCCATCGGGCAAGTCCTACGGTCGTTTGCATGCGGAACGTTAGAGAGCACTACAATCATCGTGCGCAATGGTGAGCGAAAGGGCTTGTCACGCGGTATTTTTTTTTTGTATTTCGCGGGCATTTGTAGTTACCACAAAAAAAAAATAATTATTAACAGATATAAAGCTCGAAACTGTCTAATCGGACGTTTCCGAACCGATCTGCGACTTTCTCATTGCAATTTTCGGCCCATATTCATTGCATCAAAAGTTAGGTAATTAAAGTGGCCTAATTAGGCAATTAATCATAACACATAAAATAGCGGCACTCACTCCAGGCAACAGTCAGCAACATGCGTTTGGTCGCGTTGTCACTGCCTGTGTCGGCATATTTTAAATGCGAAGCATTTCTTTGCGTACTGTAAGCACTTTCGCGCTTCTCTCTACCTATCTATCTTTCTATCTATCTAGCCGCCTACGTCTGGGTGCTCTCGTGATCGCCTCCTTAACTTGGGGTATTCCAAAATTTGTATGGGAGGGTAAGAGGTAATGACGAATATGTCTGGCTGGTCATGACACGAATAACGTGAAAACCCTGTCGCATACCTCGTCAAACCCTTTCCTGCAGACCCGTGTGGCACATAGCCGTATAAGATGGGCCGCGGTGTGCGTAACAGGTGTTTGACAATTTATGTCTACCAAGGAACGGCGAGGACAGACATTAGTCATTTAAAAGCGACAGCGTTAAGAAAAATTGACGTCCGCAGCATTGACCCGACGACTGCAAACAATAAATATCAGGGTCCCAGCAGGAATCGAACCCAAGAAATCTGCGTGGCAATCAAGTATTCTGCCACAGAGCCAGGCCAGGTCTCGGAACTGCTTTGGAAAAAAACCCCATGGAGGCGTAATGTTGGTGAAACATGAATTGTGGTTCCAGTGCTGGCTATCTAATTTGATAAACATTACATATGTACTCCTTTGAGGCAGGCGTCATATCGGGTTAACGTCAATTCTATACTTAAGCGCCATCCACTGTTGTTGGTCCGCGAAGCACTATGCAGGGCTACCATCCTCGCAAGCACAATAGCTACATATCAAATTACGGCTTCTGGTGTAGTAATATAGTTCACAAGGGTAGCGGCTTGGGCTTGTTGGAAATTCATGAGAGTATACTACTAGCGCGAGAACACACAGACAAGAATGAGGACGACACACAGGATGTCGTCCTCTTTCTTGTCCGTGTGTTCTCGCGCTAGTAGTATACTGTTCTGGTGTAGGTAATACTCACGTTTCTGTTGGCATCGTTACGCAACTGTAAACAACTGACTATATGAAAGATATGCAATTGTCCAATATATGTGTGTGCGTACACCATTTGTACATATCTTTGACGCCGTTTCGTAACGTTTCGCTCAATAAGAAAATTACAACTCAGTCAACTTGCCTCCGCATGCTTCGCATAACATCGATTCCCGTGGTACTTGGGAACTGCTAAATTTTTATCCTCTGGCTAAAGGTACCTGGGGCACCATGTATAAGCTCGACTCTACCACATATACGTCATCGTTACTAGAATAAACTCAGTTTCAAAGCTCCGCCGGAGAGGCGGTCCGCGTGGAGGTCGCGAGAACTAGTGGCGCTGTAGTCAACCCTTGCTCCCGCGGCCGGCGCACGTTGTGATCGGCACCGGCGACGCGCAAGCGGTTGCAGCGAATGGTGCGCTGTGTTCACTGGTCACTTCTGGGACTGTTTTTGACCATGCGTAGGGTCTTGTACGAAAACACGTGTAATGTACGAAGCGTAGCCAGGAGGAACAGATTCATCGACGGTGCGGTATGCCTGCTTGCTTTGCGCCGGGCCGCAAAAGCGGCTACCGCAACGGCGACTCCGCTTCCCGCGACTTCTTTATTTATTTATTTATTTATTTATTTATTTATTTATTTATTAGATGCGAAGCATCTTATGCTCGGGGCTCTGTCCGTCCCTCCCGCGTCCCCCCGTCCCCCGTCCCGCGTCCGGCCACTTTCATGAAGTAGGGAAGCACTCATTATGCGAACCAGAACACTGTATTAATATGAAGGCCGTCAACCCTAACACAGTCATCAGAGTCATGGCCGAGAGCACAGAGAGGCTGCTTAGAAATGGCTAGGCAGGTGGCGTCTGTCGCCCAGGTTGACCCCATTCCTTGAGTCATGGCCGAGAACACAGAGAGGCTGCTTAGCAATGGCTAGGCAGGTGGTGTCTGTCGCCCAGGTTGACCCCATTCCTTAATCTTGCTTGCATGTGTTTGGAGGGGGCTTAGTCCATCCCTCCTTCCCGCGTCCCACACCACCACAGCGCATGCGCGTCCCCCTCCCCCCCTCTCTCCTCTAGGAATCCTCTACTCTACGGAGCGGCCCCCGCGTCCCCCCTTCCTCTACTCTACGGAGCGGCGCCTACGTCCCGCAGCGCATGCGCGTCCTCTCCCCCCTCTCTCCTCTAAGAATCCTCTACTCTACGGAGCAGGTTCCGCGTCCCACAGCGCATGCACGTCCCCTCCTCCTCTCCTACGGTCCTCCCCGTCCTTTCCTCTAGGAATCCTCTACGGAGCGGCGCGCACGACAGGTGGTGTGACAGCTGCATACTCCGCTGGGTGCGCCACGGTAGTTCCGCGGTATGAAAATGACGGAGCGCGCGCGCCTCATTCTCTCTCCTGTGCAGCGCCGCGATGAGCACCCGAAATACTGCCGTGAAATGAGAGCGGCGGCGTTCCTCCCGCTCAAGCTAATTATCTCCCCGCTGCTTCGCATCCACACAAGGTTCCCTTTGCGGGAGATGGGGAATTTTTATTTATTTATTTATTTATTTATTTATTTATTTATTTATTTATTTATTTATTTATTTATTTTGTAAACACTGGTACAAAATGGCAGGGGCCAAGATAAAAGCTGCTATTCGCCTGGTGCGTGACCGATGGCGGCGCTGCGAACGGCGCTCCGGTGACGCAAGGGCGGGGATTCGGCTTTTGTCGTCTGCTACGCTCTGGCTAAAACAGCGGCATTTTTATTATAGTTCGCTCGCGTCGCACGGCGTTCCTCGACTACTAGCTGCATTTTCTTATAATCATATTTCTTGAGATGACTGCTAGCATTACATGAGTTTAAGAAACGTTAACATTTAACATATCTTCTGTATACCCACAGCCATCGCGGTCAGGTTCATGCCGCCGAGTTCGTAGCGTCGCTCACTGGGCTGGATGGCGTTGAAATAAGAAGGATACGTTGGTGGGCTAGTTGGTACATGGCTTGATATATACTGAGTATGTGCAGCGCAAGGAAACGAAGACAACTGAAGACACATGAACGACATAGACTGAAATAGCTTACGTGAAAGCGCGAACGCCCCCCGCCAAGTGAGTCATAGAGAGTCTCCGCTGCTTTAAAATCGCAGCGCGATCAATTTTGCGGCTTATTCGCAAAAATCAGCGTTGCGTAAACAGACTTGAGATGAACGATAATTCACGCTCCACTCCCAATTGTAGTCATGTGGACTTGTGCAGACACGACAGCCGACAAAATGAAATCGATAAGTTCATCGACCAGCGGGTTATTGCGGACCACTAGCATAGATTGGGCGAGCTGGATGCAAATAAGATCGCTCGGAATGGAACGCCAGCAGTGGTGCGCGTGGTACAGTTCGACTCTTATGATTAGAGATAGATACGTTCATGAGCCGCATTCATGTTTTCTATCGCGCAGTGCTGCCTACTCGACTGTGCGAGCCTGCCAATGGTAATGACAGGATGCCGCGCACTATATTTCTAATGATTGGGCAACGCCATCCGCTGCAGTGTTCGCGTTTAACTTGACACCGATAGTACAGCTTCGTAAACATTAGGAAATCGGCGAATGTGTCCAGGAAGAGGAGAAGAGAGCTCTTTCCCACCATTCTTTTGGCCCCTGTGGCTGATTATTGTGATTCTTTACCGTGCTGTAACAAGATTGAATATTTTAAGGTGGGAGCCTTAGATTCCACATAAATTGCGAAAATTGACCGTCGGCGTCCCGCGTCGCCAGTGTCAACACGAGTGATGCGAAAATTCATCACATGATCCCGTCATCATGACATCCCAGACCGACAAAATTTGTGACGCCATAACGTCATGTCACATGAATACGTCATCACATGACATCGTCGCTTTGAATTGCCTCCGTTATTGGTGGGCCGATCTCGGAGGCGATGCAAAACCAGGTGATGTGTAGAAATCTTCAATGCAAAACCACGTTACGTCCAGAAAGCATTCGGAGGGGGGGCGGCGAAGGAACAATACATCGACTCAATAAAAAGATGGCTTTCGCCTTCGAGTCAACTTAGGCAAATGCATAAGGAACTCTAGTTTTTTTTTTTTTTGTACAGTGATCGCATTAAGCCCTATCAGGAGTCGACCATTGAGACTGATTTACAGTATTTTATTCCAAATACATGTTCTTACGACTTTCGATGCGAAAGCTTTGTATTTATCAACGTTAGTATGATTACACTTATTCTGTTCAGAATATTTTCAGACAACCGTGGACGAGTGAACAAACGTCGATTTATTAACGTAAGGATTAAAATATGTTGCAAAAAATAGAACAAAAACAAAAGAAAATCACTCCGGACAACCTGCCGATATTTCATATCCTCATCGTGCATCCCCTTAGACTCAGCCTGTTTATTTCGTGTTTCAATTTAAAGTACTTACGACGCGCTCACACAGCAGCTGCTAAAATGTGTATTTAATCAAACGTTGTTGCCGGTAACGCCACTTAATTTATTTGAATGACATCACACGTCGTTTGTCATGCGCTTAAAACTCCGAAAAGAGGAATTTAACCGAAGGCACAGGCTTGGCAACCGAACACGCACAGCACGCGGTATACATTTACTGCGCTTTAACGCAGACATGGAAGCTGAAGGCCGAACGCTGAAGTCAGTTATCGAAAACGGGCAGGAAAGTCATTCTGAGTGCGCCACGGCCATAGAACAGTCGCGAAAAGAAAAATTCACCGTAGAAGCAGATGTACACATGGATGGCTAGCAGACGACAACATGAGCAATCGACACAGAACGTGCTCCTGATGGCAACTCCACTCGATTTCGCAGTGCATTTTGCTTGAACATTCAGTACAAATTGATTTATCAACTCGCCCACCAATGTTTCAATAACTCTAGCGCGATAGACAGGCTGGCAGCGTCGAGCAGCCTTCACGTAGCGAACGCGCGCGCGAAGAGCTGCATCCGAGTCCTCTCCCTGACGTCACACGCGAGAGGGCGCCACTCCAAGATCTCGAGGCGAATAAGAAGCTTGAGAAGCTCGTACACTCTAAGGCAAAAGGGTGTTAAAAGGGTGTGCCGTTCGTCCTCTTGGGGACTAATGGGGCTGCCACAACCATTAGTCCCTTTAAGGACTAACGGCACCGGGTCTAACAGTTAGTTCCCTCAAGGGACTAACATTTAGTCCCCACATTTACACCTTCGCGAGCAACCGTTAGTCCCCACAGTTGCACCTCAATGGACTAACATTTAGTCCTCACATTTACCCCTTACTGGTCAACCGTTAGTCCCCACAGTTGCACCTCAATGGACTAACATTTAGTCCTCACATTTACCCCTTACTGGTCAACCGTTAGTCCCCACAGTTGCACCTCACCGGACGAACGGTTGGTCCACTCAAATGCTCCACTGGGATGAACTTTTTATCCGCATTTCAAATGATGCATTAATCCCCAGGGATGATTTTGCACAGTTACTCTCTGCAAGGCTTAATACTATTCTCGCGTGTTTTTCTCCGCAGTGAGCAACAAATGTCGCGGAAAACAACACACGAAAAGATATTTAGTCAGGCTTGTTTCACTGCTTTCGCCGTCAATGCAACAACGAAAGACAAAAGTTAGACAATGAAATGTTTTATTTTTCTATATACAATAAAGTTTCTGCATTCTTTTAGTGAATTCGCTGCCAGATGTCAAATTCAGGTCCAGCCGCGTTGTGATATCTCGTACAGTCGTCTTTGTCAAGCTGCTCCAACGGAAGCGACAGATGACTGGCATTGCACGCACCAGCGCACGCAGCCTTCTGCACGTAGTGGACAACGTCTGCACAAAAAGATTGCAAATAGTTAGTCACATGTGACAGTGAGGAAGATACGCACATGGCAAATACGTGCAAGGTGAAATAAATACGCACGTCTATATGGCATGCAAATATTTCCACCGTGATGTCATACATAATCGAAAACGCATTTCGAATCACATAGCGCAACAGCTCAAGTGCGGCAGCCGCAGCCATCATGCCTAGGCGCCGCGACCGCCGAGCCGCCAACGAGTCGGCGAGTTCTCTGCGAGCGGTGTCGTATACAGCTCGAGCAAGCGAACGCGGAGCTTCTGCTGCTTCTGGCGCCAGCGAACCTCCAACAGAGGAGCGAGCGAACACGGAACCGCCGCCACGAACGGCGCAGAGCTGCTTACGAGCGAGCGCCGCGGAAGCCGACGGTAATGGCGACAAATTTTCACAAAGTTCGTGGACCGAGCGGCAGAGTACAGCGATCGAACGCGGGGGCCGCCGCCACTAACGGCGCTGAGCTGCTTCCGACCGATTGACGGGGAAGCCAACGGTAATGGCGAAAACTGTCCACAGAGTTCGGAAGCACAGCTAAAGTCGGCTAGCTAAAGCACCCGCCAGCTGCCGGTGCACTTCAAGATCGCGACATACAACCGAGCTCGTTAATGGCAACTGCAATGCGTTTTGGACGAGTCGCACCGCAGCGGCGAGGCCTCTGCCCAATTCGCAATGCCCATAGACTGTCGCGCCCCTAGCGGAATTTAGGAGCGTCCTCTCATGGATGATCAGTAGACGACACCATGGCAGCCCCACGCAGTAGCGCACTTTTTCGGCTGTGTTAGCAGGAAAGAAACACTACGAGTTTGCATGTTTCCTGCTTCAGTGAACAAACCGGGCCCTCCGTGACACGATAAATGTGACTCGTTCTTGCGAGACGCGAAGTTTTCGTGAAAATACGTGCCAACTCGCGCGTTCAACGATGACCCTCATCGTACAAATATCAGCTTCGCGAGGTTTTGTGTAGCCACGTAGGTTAGTTAAACGCTGTCGTCTGACCTTCTCAGTTGAAACTCACCTTGTTTTACTTGCATATAGCATTCGTCAGTGCTTTTGTAGTGCATGAATTTATAACACTGCAGGCGGGAAGTCGCTGGCCAGCGCTGCGCCGCTTGTTTTTGTACGTCTGTTGATAGGTGGCAGCACTTTGCAAGCGATTTGTTTGTTGACCGGTGTGAGAACAAGAAGTTCTGCGCGCCCAGATAAAGTTGTGACGAGGACTAATCGAAGTCGTTCGGCGGAGGAAATTCTTCAGATTCCTTGCAGCAATTATGTTAAGAGGAACCACCTTGACGACGAGGATTTTTCACTGGACGGAGAAGGCTGTGAAAGCGCGTGTGTGTGTGAGAAGGAGTGTGACAGCGACGATGAACGATCAGCTGCTAACTCACGAGGAGCGAGTTGCACTTCACGTCCCCTCGCGCGCTAATGTTTTTTCACGCTCGTAAGTCACTTTGATTGTACTTAATGTATAGTATCCTTAAGCGAGATCAAAATAAAAACATAGTTTTTCTTGCACATTGCACGTAGCGCAATTATTGTGGATATTATCGAGCGCCGCATTCCGCCAGAACACTCGAGTTCGGAACAGGGAAGCGAAATGGTTACAGCGATGAAACGTGCAGTCACGGCCACAATCCACGCCTATCGGCTCACTTCTCCTGTACTTCACCGGTACCTTCCGATCGGCATAGTTGTTCGACGCATTTTCGCAACGTCGAAGAATTCGTCGTTGCGAAAAGCATACGTGCGTGTTCTTTTCAATATTCATGTTTCGGTCGTGCTGATCGAACCTGCGGCATCCGAGTGCAGTGAATTGCGCACGGCTTGAGTCTGAGCATGGCTGTGATACAAGCGCTACTAAATAGGATGTTAAATGCTTGTGTTTCGTTGAAGAAGCAACTCCGCGTTCCTGACTGCGCGAGTAAAGACGACTGCGTATGTTTGCAAACCATCACCACGTTAAACATTCGGTCCCGTGCAGCAGCGATGACGATAGTGGCCTACCACTGCGGCAAATCCGCCAGGCAGGCTCGGTACACAGTATCTCGGAGTGCCGTTCAGGTCATACGTCAGTTCTAGTTCATGAAGTTTTCTGCAGCACGCAGAGGATTTCGCACAGCATCGCTTATGCACGGTATCGGAGCTGAAATATAACCTTTCACGCCGCGGCAAATGATTAGGTGGCGAGCTTCCGTGGTTTGAGAAAGCATTTCGGTCTCATATTCATTTCAGTGCAGGTCATGACTTCATCCGGTGAAAGTGGCACGGGCCGTACGTACGCACGTCCTATCTGTTCCTATGCTAACAAACGGATTGACCCTCCATCGGGCGCCATCTTGAATCGTACAGCGCGCCACCTATAGTTCGTGGGCATTGCGAATATCGCGAGCCCGCAGCTCATCGGCGCGGCGAGAGCGTCCAGGCGGCCGACGGCAACGGCGGCCAATTTTCAGGCAGTCACAAAGCACAGGCGAGCGGACGCCGAAGCCGACCTTCGCGGTGCATTTCGTGCACGCGATATATACAACACGATCGAGCCCGTTGCCAAATAGCGCGATGCATTTCGCGCAAGCGACAGGTACGGAAAAATAAAGTATGATCACTTGTGAAATAATCCAGCGCCAATTTCTGCCCAGAGTCAGATTGTATTCATTGATCCGATAGGCCTATGTCTTCTCGGCCGCCATTCCCAGCTGGTGTCGACGCAGTGCCGTTGCTACGCCGGCGCACCGTGGCCGGAGAAATACAGCGCGGCGTCGCGGCGTGTCGAGACCAGCTCCAAACTTCATGGCTGCGGCGAAACGTACAAGCAGCACCGCACGCTCATCCACGCATACGCGGCATACGTGTTTATCCTAGGCGCCACGGCATAGTTCCTAAATCGTCGAACTCTCCGAGCGCGACACAACCGCCAACGCGCCTCCACGAAAGCAAGTGAGAAGACTGACCAAGAGCGAGGAGGACGGTTAGTTTCCTTGACAACGGTTTGCACACGGAACCTAACTCCCGCGCGGTTCATCCCTTTGGTGCCTTTGGAGACTAACTGGTTTGCACACGGCACGCATCCCTCTGTCGTTACTCCTCAGCGGTCTATCCGTTCATCTCGCGCGCCTATTGGGCTCCGTTACTCCTCTTTCGGGTAATTTTGCTTTAGAGTGTAGCTTCGGTCTTTTTCGCGCTGCGGTGACGGACAAGCAGACGCACGATCGTAGCGGAACTACCTTTCTGTCTTGCCTTGCACGTTACCAGAGTTCACATTGTTGTGTAAATAAAAATTATTAATATTATTAATATTATTACATGGCGGCAGCGATTGGCGGGCATGGCGCAGGTGATGCGGTTGAGTATTATATACAGTGTGTGACAACAATTGCACAACTGTTACAAACACAACAACACCAAATAATATACAGTACATCAATGTAAGTGGAGAGGTGGTCGTTTATCCAACAACTTAATTTGAGCATGATGAAGGCATACACTGAAGGGTAGTTGTAACATCCTGGTCCACCTCGGTGGAATAGTGGCTACGGTGCTCGGCTGCTGACCCGAAGGTCGCGGTTTCGATCCCGGCCGTGGCGGTCGCATTTCGATGGAGGCGAAATGGTAGAGGCCCGTGTACTGTGCGATGTCAGTGCACGTTAAAGAACACCAGATGGCCAAAATCTCCGGAGCCCTCCACTACGGCGTCTCTCATAATCATACCGTGGTTTTGGGACGTAAAACCCCAGATATTATTATTAGTTGTAACATCCTGCAAAAATAAGTGTAGAGAGTGAGCGGATGAGCGAAACAACTTGAGACCGTGTTTTATTTGTGGTTTCCAATTCAGCACGATGAAGTGAATTCAGTAATGTTTGTATTTTTTTCTTTATAATTTGCATGCCATAATTTGTTTTGATTGGGATATAAACCAATGTTCACCATGAAGGAACTCGAAGCAACCCTACGCAATTCAAAATGTGGGAGAATGCTTTGCATCGCAAAGATAGAGCGCTCTGCGAGATGCAAAGTTTGTGACTTTCGATTCGAAAATGACGACGTTTAGGCACTACAGTCATGTTTTGCTGGACAAGAAGTCTTGATCTCACACGAAAACCCCAGTACCCAGAATAGGTATTTCCAAAAAGGCTGCCTACGTCGTCTCTTGCGAGGCCTTCTTTCTACATTTAAAAAGCCATTGAGAAAACTCTCTAGAGGCCTTTGACAAAAACCCCATAGCTTGTTACCTCTTATGGATTGTGCGTGAGAAGTTGGAGTGGCTGCCACCGCCTCTTTTGAGCTCATGATCAGGACGGGATGGCTAGAGTAGTGATGTTTTACATTGGGATGAAAATGTTCTTTTTTTTTTTTGCGATGAAACCAATCAGGATTTACAGCTCTCTTAAAAAGTGGAAAATGCCAGAAATAAGGTGAAGTTGCTCTAACATTTAGCGCTCTGCTATTGAATGTTAGCCGTCGCGAAGACTTGTCGGGTAGTGAAAGGCATCTGTTCTTTCGTGAACATCTTTTTTGCTACTAGTAGAAAACATGAGTACTGTTTTTCTAGAATGTTCTTGTATTCCGCGTAAGTCAACTTGTTTGCACATACGAAGGCTTTTACAAACGTTCTGGGTCGTTTTAGGGAGGAAGGTCCTTAGGACCTAGCCTTGTCTTCCGTTGTGGTCACGGTATAGAACCGTTGCTGTAGTCTGAACATACATTAGACAGAAAGAAAGGTTTTACGATAGACTTCAACGTAGACATAGGCTAATTATAGGGTAAGCGATCGCTGTTCCCGGCAAAAATAACCTATCGAGAAGAGTACTGATGAGTTGATCTCTACTAAAATGTGCTTAGATCTTGAGGCTTCTCAAGGAAACCTGTAACACAAAGGCACATGTCGAGCACTACATGTCCCAACAAA
Organism: Rhipicephalus appendiculatus; assembly: GCA_030522465.1. Taxonomy (NCBI): domain Eukaryota; kingdom Metazoa; phylum Arthropoda; class Arachnida; order Ixodida; family Ixodidae; genus Rhipicephalus; species Rhipicephalus appendiculatus. The sequence goes on along the minus strand of JALIZH010020686.1, from coordinate 1,122 downwards.
TTACCCATATTAAAATGGTATCTCGGTTCTCCCTCGCTACGCGCGCGGGCTGGCCGTATCCTGGCAGTGATGTTCCGAGCTCGCGTGCGCAGCAGTGTGGACGTTACACGGCGCGACGAGGCAAATGAGGACGCGGAACCCTGCAAGGAGCTCGCAGTTCTCGGACCCACGGTGGTGTTCGACGCGTACGGTTAAGGGAAGCGCGGCCGCGCGTGTCAGTGTTCAATGAAGGTAAATTAACAGCAAAAGACAAGACAACACCACCACAACCTCCATCGAAATGCAACCACTAGGGCCACGATCGAACGCGCGTGACGTTCGGATCGGCAGCCGGTCACCGTAGCTTGTACCACCGCGGCCTGCGTAATAGCCGAGCCCAAAAATATTGAGGTACTAAGGTGACTTTGCGAAAGGCGCTTCTCTTATTAGGAGCGAAGCTCCTTAGGCTGGCACCTCGCCGTCGCCATTGAAGCTCCCAGGCACATGTCAGCTGTGTCGTCGACCCCTCACGCGTGAGGTAAATAAGCTTTATGAGCGCTGGAACGCGGATGGCGTCTGAACGATGCGCAAAGCGCGAGAATACGAACGCATGCCAAACGGAGGCAGATTAGTCTCCCCTCTCCCTCTTTCTCCGACTCTGCCCTCTTCCCTCAAACCGGTGAACACGCGAAACCATCGTTTCACCCTGTCGTCCGCACCAGTGGTAGGTCCGTTACCTGAACAATGAAACTCCGCGCTCGCCGAACGCCGCGTGCGTCCCATTTCTAAGGAGCTTCGCTCATTGGTTGTATTCGCACGCGGAACAACTGCTAGTTTTTTTTCATTATTTTTTATACATCCTGTGCTAAAATTAAAAGAAGGTTCGGGATGCCTACATTCCCGGTTCCAACATACACGTGTGTCCCTGTGCCCTCGCTGGTGAACCTATCTCATTTTCGCGCAACCTTTTGATTTCAAGCATGTCTAACACACTAGGCCAATAATGAGTTTTACCAACATCACTTTACGCAACTGGGAAAGTATTGTCATTTATTGAATCTTTTTACAACCACCGGGGTGTGATTTGTAATTTTTATGTACGAGATCATGTATCTATGAACACAAATTGATCGCTCTTTGTGT